>JABCKI010000443.1:0-12700 GCA_018282025.1 Sphagnurus paluster
TCTATGAAGTTCGCGATATTGCCCGAGTGTAGGGCCTTCTCTCCTTCTGACAGGTTTCCCCAAAAGGCGATCCCTGCCTGCCCCATGACGAGGGCAATTACTGTTCCTAAAAACAGTAAGATCGTGTTTGTATCGATCATTCCGAGTCGGAACGATCCTTTGACAAGCCACCGTTGCCGGCGGGGCCCGTGTTCCTTTGATCGAAAGCCTCCTTCTTTGTGGACGTGGAACTGTCCGTCGGAAGTCTCCGATATCTTGTGCGACCTCCACTGTGGGTGGAAGAAGGGCTGGTGATACATCACGTTCCTTGCCAAGGGGTTGTGACCGAGAAGTTGTAAGGCACGAGGCCTATGTTCCTTGCGAAACAGGACGAGGTAGCAGTAGCCGGGGGTGTCGATGGTGATTGCCGGCATCCTGACGTGTGGTGCGGGTGGAGTGGTGGTGGAAAGGGAAAGTGAGTGTGGGGTTGATGATGAACGTGGGTGTGAGCGGTGAGGGATAGCTTCGAGCTTATGTTAGGCGACTCAAATCTCAGAGCTCACAAGTGCCGGCAGCGACCAGAGCTGTTCCGACCACACTAGGAGGTGAAGGTAGAGGGTGGTATTAACCAGCTCGAAGCTGGGGATCTACTATGAATACAAGCTAGTTATATACTACTATCGCGCTGCGGCGCGAGGGAAATGCATGTATGTACGCGTAATTACTAGTCACGTGTAGATAAGATAAGATTCGAAAAATAAATCGTAACAGAGGTCTTCCTACAAAGGGTTTTTCGGGCCGTCGGTCTTGAGGTTCCGCTGCTCTGATCTTGAGGGGTAGGATGTGGATTAGGCCGGGCTAGGAATGTGACAGGGTTGAAACTCGGCATGACTCTCAACACTTTCACTCTATCTTCTTTTGTTGGCAGGTTTGTTTTTATCAATGAGCCTTGCAATTGAAGGGTGTTTTCCTTGCCGCAGCACATTTTCTGAAAATTTTCTGATTGCTCCTCCTGTAAAATTGGCCCTCATTCAATGTTGAATGGGGTATGATCCTATCACGTCATCGCAAAGTTTGATGACCTGCAGAATGACATACAAGACACTGTAATATAGTCGGTTACATGTCAGTTCGGCATGGGCCTGGCACACAAACATGTATCATAGATTCTGTGGATCCACAATACATCCCCCCAGGCTCCTCAGAACAAGGCTAGATCATCCTCCTGTCTACATGGCACGCAATGATCGTGACTCGCATTCTCATCTGTCTCTCGGATTTTAGCATTCACTGTTATATTACTACGCGTGCTTCACGCTTGCAGACCCTAAACTATACATGGCCTCTTTTTTCACTCAAATCGACAAAAAGGGTGGCGTAGCAGTACCGGCGACCACTGAATTAAGCAGTATCCTGACTCAAGCTCCCCATGATTATGGTAATACTTAGACTTCTTAGAACGCATCCGAGATTCACTATGGTCCCTGAGCTATCTTCTCCAGCTCTGCCATTCCTTATACTCGCGAAGTAGTCTGCGACTTAATTTCTTTGCTTTGAACATCGCCGCCCAGGATAGAGTAAGTGTATATGTCAACCCAATGGCCTATGCTGGGTTCATAATCCCCTAGAATGGATCTGCAAGTCCCCTGGGTATCTAGTATTGAATTCTGGATGGCACTGAGCAATATAGCACCCCCCATGCCTCGTGGTGTGCGCACTCATTAAATTCATTGGATTTATTGGAGTCTTGACGATCGGCGTGGCGCGCCGGGAGCAAATCGATGGTGTCCTTAACGTTTTGAACCCCGGCCCCCGGCAACTTCCCCTTGCAACTTATTGCGCTCAAATCCACTCTAGTCCTTATCCAGCTCCCGTAGGTGTAGTCACCAGGGGGACCTTGAGGCTTGAGGCTCCTCATCGATGACTTGGCCCGCGCGACGTAGTGGTACGCTGGCGCTCGGCCCCCCTACCACGTTGTCGCCCCTCGCGACTCATTGCGGCTTGGCTGTATATATCCTCTACTCATTTATTCTTAATACGCAGAGAGGTCCTTAAAAAATATCATTTGCAAATATTAAATATTGAGATTTTTTTGGCCCAGGAACAAGAGAAAGAGCTTAGACGCGCGGCGCCCTCTAGCGTCTAAGCATGAGCGGATGTATCTCTACTTTAACGGTATTGAACCCAGTACCAGCCCCCCTATATGGTATACACGCTAGTACGTTTTCCTTTAATCCGGGCACGTCATTGACCCCTGGCTATGGTCTTGGCTCACTCTTTGCGCCGCCACCAGGTTACACTGGTGTTCTCCTGCGATGTGCGCGCTGTGTTTCGTTTGATTGCCGCAGCCGCCAGGGGTTTTCGACTCAACCCTGCGGCACACCCTGTATGATCCCATGCCGTGCCCCTTGGCTTTTTTTCCCTGTTTCGCCTACTTAAATTTATTTGGGTGCTGTGGAAGAGACAGGGCACGCTGTTCCTGGCTTATCTTGGGATTGCGCAAAAAAAATTCCTCATGTTTTGGTGGGAAGTGCCTTCCTCACTGCCTTTCACAGCCTCAGTTCAATTATTGCAACCACATTGAGCGAATATATGTATGCCACCGTGCTATTCTAGTTCAAGTCACCAACCTGTGTCCGATAGCCGAGGTTGAACTTACTACAGTAGCCAGACGTTGATTCCCCCTAACTCCTCGCGGTCAGGGGAAGTTGAGAAATCTGTAATGGCCATAATGCGGTCTGTACGGTGTGGGGGAAACGTGTATTTCTCGACGCCACCAAACCTTTCCACCTTGAGTGATCCACCCAATATCGGGCCGAGATGTTTAGCGATAGTTAGCGACAGAATTTCCTTATAATAATCGTCCGTAGGTGCATGTATTCATTTGATGTTGCTCATTCATAGATACCAGGGCAGCGAAATAATCGATGACAGGAATGGATGGCCTGAACCGGTATTCTAGAACTCTGTCCGTCAAGGGAAGGGGTTACCTAGGCATTCGTATATCTCCGACGGAGACCTGAAGAATTCATTATGCCAGCCCCGAATATATTTTGGGAAGACGTTGAAAGCTATCGATTTGAGGAAGGTAAAAAAATTCCGGTGGTTAGGTTTCCCGTGATAGATGGTTCCGGCTGATCAGATGCATACGCTGAGGCCGGGTCCGCTGACGTCTGAGGTATACGCTATGGTTAAGCGGAGGTAAGCAACGAAGCCCGTGGGGTTCCAGTGACGAAATTACACGGTACACCACTCATCACGTGACCGCGTATTGTCGGAAGCAAGTTTTTTGTCTCTGTGATTGCGAAGTCCCTGCAGCTGCTGCCGCCACAAAGCGTAGCCATTCGTGTAAAATAAAAAATATACAAAATTTAGGAAAAGATTCCGCTCAATCCTGTAGATTATATATCGCCTTATTTGTTTTATCGTCCATACTTCTTAAGAAAATTGTGTGCTCTTTTCTTAACCCTTAAGCGACTGGGCCTGGTTCTTGAATGATTTCTGAAGACAATCTATCATCAACCCTGAATGTCGTGTGATTTCAGGATACGATTTTGTCCACTTGACCAGTTACTGCCTTGCCGACAGTGCTCACAGACCCATTTGGGATAATTCGGCATCCACCTCCACTACGGCCAACGTGCTCCCAGGCCAGGTTAGGTAAGCCTCGAAAGGTCCATCTACCATATGCAACGAAGAAGTCAAAAGTGACCCGATGAAAAGGATATCCAGGTCCAAGGTGATCAGAACGAAGCCTTACGTTCTACAGGTACAACCAACCTGAGGTCCCGTCAGGAAACGATCTCAAATCCTCACCGACAGCCCTGCGGGTCTATGGCGCTATAAGAACCACGCAGATAGAACTGCAATCCTCACCAACCTGGCCCACACAACCTCCCTTGTCTTGTGAACCATGTTGGCGAAGATCTCTGTCACTTTGGCCCTCTCTGGCATCGCTTCCAGCACGCTCATCAACCTTCAGACTAATAGCGCTAATGGAAAATCTGTTCTTTCATCCACGGTGTTCGAGTACGTCGCCTTTTTTTTCTTATTTTCTCGCGTTGACCTTGAATTTTTTCAGTTATGTATGTTCGACCGTTGAACAGCCCTCGTCACAATTTTTTCTAATGAATTTCACTAGATTGTTATTGGAGGTGGAACGGCTGGCTTAACTGTCGCTCGCCGCCTGTCCGATGATACCTCTAAGAAAGTTCTCGTTCTCGAAGCTGGCCGATCTGGAATTAACGAGTACGTCTACTTGTGCTTTACTTCGGGCCAAGGAGTTGGGTTAACCTTATGAATCACAGCCCGTTGGTTACTATTCCACAGAAATCTTTTTCCTTCATCGGCACTGACATCGACTGGCTCTACAACGTACGTACACTTATCTACACCTCTTGCTCCTTGAGTATCCTCCGACCTTCTTTTCCAGACGGCTCCACAAACCAATGCGGCTAACCAGACAGTCAACTTGTCTTCCGGCAAGATTCTCGGAGGCGGCAGTGCTGTCAATGGCCTCGTTTGGGTCCGCGGTGCCAAGGAAGAGTACAACGCGATTGAAGACCTTGGGAATAGTGGATGGAACTGGAATCGTTTCTATGCTGCGATGAAGAAGGTGTGTACGCGATGATGGTCTCTACGATTTGCGTTCTTCCTAACCAACCCCTTCTAGGCCGAAGCCGTCAAGACACCTTCTGCCGTTCAAACGAACCAGTTCGGCTATACGGTCAAGGCCAGCTCTCTGGGCTCCTCTGGCCCAGTGGATGTCTCATTCCCGAATTACCTTCCTCTGTCTGTGATCTGGCATTTCCTTTCACCGCAATCGCCGACTGACAAACAATATTCAGTCAACATCAGAAGTTCATCACCGCGTCTACCCAGCTGGGCCACAAGTTCAACGCCGATCCTTATAGTGGTGATAACCGCGGCATCTTCTACAGTCTCGCATCACAGACACCAGCCGCTGTCCGTGAAACGTCAGAGTTTGCGTACCGTGAGTATTTTCGACCCTTCAGATGGCTGAGCGCTGAGCTCCGACGCAGTTGATCCCGTCGTTTCGCGGAGCAACCTTATCGTCCTCTATAATGGTGCCCTTGTAACCAAACTCAATACGACCGCTACTCCTGGCACTGTCCCAGCCTTCCCTCAGGTTGCTGTAGCCACTGGCGTCCAGGTCCGTTTCCCGGATAACACAGTGCAGATCGCCAAACCCAAGCCTTCAACTGGCGAAGTCATCTTGTCTTCAGGAACCGTTCGCACACCGCAGCTCCTCGAACTGTCCGGGATCGGCGACCGGAATGTTCTCTCTCCTTTGGGTATCAACACCCTGGTTCATCTCCCGGGTGTTGGCGCCAACTACGAGGACCAGTAAGTTGCCTTTCCATGCTGTATATTACGACATCTTTTGACTTGATCATTTTCGTAGTACGATCACCATCTTGACTTACAAACTCAAACTGCCGTATCTTTCCTTCGATGCCTTAAAATACGACCCTGTTCTCTTGGCGGTGCAGGAGTCTTTGTATCCCCAAGGCAAAGGCTGGCTTGTATGTAACACCTACCTTCCCACATCTGTATCAAATCTTAACTTGGGTTCTTGCAGACATTCGCGAACAGCGTCCTCAACATGGCCCCCGCTGACAAGATCCTTACTTCGGCTGAAATCAAGACTGCGAAGCAGATCCTGCAGAATAAACCACCAACAATCCAACAGGACCTCTATACTAGCATCAAGGATCGCGTTTTCAAGGTACCCCAAATTGAATATCTCCTGGTGAGTTCTCTTCGGTCAGGACTTGGGCACCTAATTGACATTACTTTCAGTTCAACTCATTCTCTGGTGGCACTGTCAAGGAGGCCAACAGGAGCTATGTCTCTATGGCCGTCACTCACCTCCACCCCCTCTCCCGTGGTAGCATTGTAAGTAAAACCGCCATTTACCTGGAATGACTCTTACCAAAATATTTATGTTCCTCTGCAGCACATAAACACGACATCTATCGACGACCACCCCGTCATCAACCCCAACGTTCTCGAGTCTGAGTGGGACACATGGTTCCTGTCCAAAGCTACCGCGTATGGCCGCAAGTTCTTCCAGACCCCCGCTTTCCAGGAGATATTCGAAGAAGAGGTTTGGCCCACAACGGCTCTGGCGAACAATGACGCACAGTGGCAGAAGTTCGTCAAGGATAATATCAATGTCGGCGTTAGTATCGAGCTTTACATTTCGATTGAACTTGATCCTGACACTTTTCGCTTAGTACCACTCCGTGGGCACTGCATCCCTACTACCTCTGTCAAAGGGGGGTGTTGTTGACACCAACCTCAAGGTCTATGGGTAAGGCTCTTACGTATGAGCATTAATCCAAACCTCTAATTTCGTTCCACCAACAGCACCAAGAACATTCGTGTTGTCGACGCCTCGATCTTGCCTCTTCTCTTCTCTGCCCATACACAAGTGAGCTCTCTCTTTTGGCTCCTTCTGAGCTCCACTCATGGATACTCTTCAGCCCGCCGCCTACGCTATCGGCGAGATCGCGGCCTCCATTATTATTTCTGGCAACTAATCTGCTTCCTCCCTCCTCATGCGCGAAAAATGTATATCATGACCTGTCATCGTTTACAACGAGCTACCTGTAATGACCCTTAATTAGTTTATTAATGAACCGGATGCACGAATGAAATTTATTCAATCTTCTATATATGCTTGAGGTTCAAAGTCGAGTTTAATTGACAACAACTTATGCCACCACTGTTTACAAACTTCTTTACACGAAGGTTTTTCTTCAAAACCTAACAGCCTCGTTAGACACCATACAAATATATAACATGTCTAGTTACTACGACTTTACGCGCGGAAGTGCCAGATGGCGACCCGCGGTGAGCCACCAGACGCCAATAGTAGCTAAACCCATCGCACCGCCCACACCAACATGAAATAGCACGGGAAGGGTCATTTTACCTGCCGTCTCGATTTTGAACACAACGCTGCTCACTCGTATCCCAACAGCGGACGCCGTTGCAATAGCCAAGAATGGTGTACCAGGGATGACGGACCTCCAATGAAGTAGGTTGCGCGCGCCGCGGCGGGCGAAGAATGAAGTGGTGAAAGAGGCGGTGTACACAATGCGCACGGAGAGGTTCAAGATGTTTGCATACACAAGTGCGGCATCACCGAGGTGCAGCCGGAAAAAGGATATGGCGGCGAAAATGTAGACCACGGAAAAAGCTGCCATCCACCTGGTATAAAATATTAGTTATACCGACTTACTAGGAAAAAACTGAAGTTCGTCACCGGCTCTGGGCATTGAGGTCATTCGGCGTGGCAACGCTGGAGAGGAAGGCTTCTAGGCCACCGTTGAAAGCAAGTACGGGGATGTACCACACCCATGCGGCAAGGACTTGCGGGGCGCTGGTTACGAGATACTGTCTAGGTAACAAGATGTTAAGAAAGATTGGCACATATGCCGTTCCAAAGACAAGCAGGACGACGGAGAAGGCGGCCTGTAAAGATAGCAACGAGACCAGCGCAGTGGCAGCTTGTTGTAGTGCTGCATAGTCAGAAGAGTCTTTTTTGGAGGTACTGGAGAGAATCTTGGAAAAGAAACCGCGCGCCGCCTCTTCGATAGGCTGAAAGACCATACGAGCGACGAGCGAGCCTGACGGTGCGCAATAAATTCTGAGTTTATATTGTAGTGGTAGAAGGACTGACCATAGTTAACTGCGACAGCGTACCCGCCTTGGTCTTGCAATGGACTGAACCAAGACAAGATCAACTTGTCTCCCTCCGTGAGGAAGTGTTTCAGCACAGATTGTGAGGTCATCGTTAACGACAGTCTTAATGTTTCTGGGTCAAAATAGGGCGTTCTTTATAATCAAATCAGTGCTGCTCCAGTCCAGCGATGCAGATAAGACGCACTTGAGGGACGCAAGGCGTTGGGGCCAGAGCGGCCGCGTGCCATACGCGGCGATGTACGTGAGGAGCACCCCCGCTCCGTATGCCAATTGTCCCCCCGCAAATGCCAGTAGCGCCAGTGCGCCATCTCCTCCGCCCACGCGTCGTGCATCATATACTAGCACAATGAAGGTTACCACAGTTTTGCTCGTAATCCCAAAGCCTTCAGCGCGTACTCGCACTCCCGTTTGCAGTCCAGCCATTGCCCTGTGAATCAAAATCAATTTGAGTCCAGGATCAACTTCCTAGAACGTACAAGTTGTGCATAGGCTCACTAATAAGCTCAAGCAGCGCTGCGACCGCGTAAACTCCTATAGATATCGTAAAGTATGCCTGCCCGCGCACCTCCGCGCCCGCGAAGTGTGCATATAGTCCGGCCGAGATCAGTGCAAGTGGGGCCCCTAGAAGTATAGGTAGGATAGCAAGATTCTGCTGTGCAGGGCTAGTAGGTTTACTCCTGCGGAGTAGGGCATTCCGTACGCCCTCACGACTGAGAAAGAGGATGGTGCTGAGAAGGAGTTCGAACTGGATCGCTGCGGTGCCGTACGCCCGTGGTGGGGCTAGTCGAAACATAGCTTGATTCAGGATGAATGTGAAGATCCTGGAAAAGACTTGAAGCCCCATAAGTGAAGACGCAGAGCGCAGAGTGTCCGCAATGAGCGAGTCATTGGAGGATGAGCTCATGAAAGCAGGAGACTAGATGGCTCTCGCCTATTATGATGCCAGGGTCTCTCAGGCTAACCTCACAAGCCAAATTTTCGAGGAGTGAAGATAAGCTATATTCAATGACCCTTAGGTCTCAGGTACAGTAATTATTTCAATTAAGAGTTATGAGTGGAGTTGAATGCGGCGGTTGGTAGCGGCAAGGTGACGATGAAGGTTTAGCGTTTAAGTTCCCATACAACGCCTGTCCCAAAGAATCGCCCTCCAGCCTGACCACCAGGCCGTGATCCGCCAAGAACTTTGTATAACGCCTCCAAGAGTCAGCGCCCTTACCCACAGCCACGCCAGTGATGCTCTCTGCTTCTCTCTTCGTCCTCTTCCCAGCCTCAAGTGTTGTGAGATTACCAACAACAAACAGGCCCCTCCTTGCCCGTGTGAGTCCGACGTTAAGGCGGCGGCGGTCAGCGAGGAACCCGATATACCCACCAGGGTTGTTGCGCACAGTCGAGAATATGATCACGTCCTTCTCGCGGCCCTCGAATCCATCGACAGTCTTTATCTCCACGTTCGCTAGTTGCATCGCACGCTGGTCACCGAGGACAGCGCGGAACCTTTCGCAGTACTTCGCGTCGCGGTTAAACAACCGCGTCAGGAGTGAGATTTGTGCAACATAGGGCGCGATAATGCCAATGTCTCCGCCTGACAGTTGCTGCGTGATCCTCGTGCGTTAGCGTACAGACTAATTTTTCTCAAGTGGTTGGGTTACACACGGGGTTGTTAAGTAGCAAATCCTCGACTATGCTAGCAACTATATGGGCTTCGTCGATGTTGACACGGCTGCGTTCCTTCATAGATTCCGCACCGGTATGATCAATAAAAATAACGGAGGGATGGTGACCGGTGGTGCTGTTGGTTTTTAGGTGTTGTGAAGCGGGTGGAGAGAGCCGTGAGTGTGCATTTCCTGCTCCATCGACTGTTCCGTCTTGCAAAGCATGATCATAAAATTCAGACGAAGGGAACCGTGATATTGCTGGGTGCATGCGGTACTGTGTATCAAGCATGACAGAAGGAACCACTAAAGGTAAAAATGATTAATGAGCTAGACCGTGGTGTTGTAAGGAATTAACTTACCGCCTTCCTGTGTCAGACGTTCGAATAAACTGAGACCAAGACCGAGAGCTTGGGCTTCCGCACTTCTAATGACCGGCGGGAGCTGCTTGTGATCGCCGATGAGAGCTACATGCCGCGACTTTACCGAAGGAAAAGTAAGCCTTTGCGGGAGTTAAAAAGGAAGCCGCCTACTCCTTTCATCATGGGAATCAAGGATACTGGCTCAGTTGACATGGATGCCTCGTCCAGAAAGACTACAGGAAAGTCCGTGACCTTCAGCGCCACACAAGCGGAGGTGATGCAGGTCGTACAGATCTATTTGAAGCATCAGCCTCCATAATCTAGTGGACTAGTGGATTGTTCTGTACTAACCACATCCGCCTCCGAGAGAACGTCTCGCAACATCTCCTGGCGCATACCATACTTCTTGGAACGGAGGGAGCTCTGGTTCGCTTCGAGAGCCAAGACTGCACGCGTCATATTCGCAGCCTTTGTTTGCATCCTCGTGCTTGTCTTCGCTTGTCTCTGGACATCCGATAAACGCTTGCTCAGATCATCCAGCTTGTGTGCTAATTTCTCCTCCTCCTGAACGAGCCGTATCAACTCAGATGCGAGGGGGTGTATCGCGAGTTTGTGATCGAGAGTGTACTCCAACAGCGATGCGCGGACATGGCTACCCGACCCTACGCGTAAGGCCTTCACACCTCCCGCAACAAGTCCCTCCACAAGATTATCCACAGCAACATTCGTGTACGTGCACACGAGAATGGGATGTGGAACTTCGAAGTGCACCTTGAGAAGTTTGACTGTTTCGATAATGGTCTTTGTCTTCCCAGTTCCGGGTGGCTGCATAGAAGGTCAACCACTGGGACATGTGAAATACGGCAAAGGTGAAAACGTACGCCCTGCACAAGACTAATCCTTTGCCCGATCATGGTCGCCACAGCGCGCCGCTGCGTCTCGTTCAACCCATTTAAAATCGGGTCGCCCTCTACCACCACTGGTTCCGGCTCCGCATACCGCCTCGCCCAGCTTTGTATGCGCATGTCGTCCTTGAAGGCACCAAACTGGGTTGCATCTGTGGTGCTTCCTCGATGTTCCAGCTCGGCATGTGGGAGGTACGCAACTTCATCAGCGGCTTGCACACCAATATGCTCATGCGGCTCCTCCGAAGGTTCAAAGGTGCGTAATAGTACGTCCCGTAGGTGTGTGCCCAACAGGAAGGGCTGTGGTTCCGTAGCTGACGCAGCCTCGTAGACCTGGGGATCGTGATGAAGACACTCAATAGCCTCGCGCATGCGCTGGAATACGATATCTGAACGACCAACGTCAAGTCGCCAGTGCCCGTCATCAACTTCGAACATGTCGCTGAAAGCGACTTTAATATGCGACGGCGTAGACGAGATAACGGAACCCTTGATAACTTTGTCACCTTCCTGGAGCGGGTCGATGCGTGAGATGAGAACTTGTATGCCGTTGCTGAAAAAGGTGTTAAAAGACATAGGGGCCTGAATCTGCATAGAACATACTCGAATCGATGTTCAGGGAGCACAAGACCAGGTCCCAAGGCAAACGAAGCGATAGGTCGTCCAAATTGATTCTCCTGTAGCCAGTACGCAGATAAGCCAGTTAAGCAATATCCCTCTTCGCGCAGTTGATCCAAAGGCCAGCTCGAGAGCCGCTCCTGTAATATAGCCTCTGCGTCGGCCTGCTCTGCTGCAAGAAGTTTCAAAAACCTGAAGGTTCGAAGTAAGATACTAATTCTTCCAGATGTTCATATGTAGCCTACCTTTCCTCGTAGTTCCTAATCGCCCCATGAAAAGGTTCCCCAATGACAATCTTGTTCGCGTTAGGTTGCTTTCGTCTAACATACGCGCGCCGTCTACCTAGCTCAGGTGTGGGTAATATGGGCGGTTTCCGGACTCGCGACGCGGCGCGTAGGCGCCAGTCAAATCTCTCTTTACTATCTGGGGGAGGAGAAAGTGCGTTTTGAATTATGGGTTGACTTGGATTATCCTGGAGCCATTCCTCGTCTGAAACTCCGAGCTTCGAGGTATACAGTTTCTTCGATGACGCGAATGATGAGGGATTCAATACCGCAGTGGAGTAGAAAGCCTCGGTCTCGTGGTCATTGTTGCGCTGGGCGGACGTAGATATAGAGCGCCTATCCTGTTGACTCTTATGCCGAGTTTGACGAGTTGCGGACGCGACGAAAAAATCACGAATGGCCAGGTAGGTAGACCGACGTGACTTGTGAATCCTCTGGGAGCCTGTGATGCTTTCTGAAGCATTCCTAGCGAGGGCCAATATTGGCTTATGAGATAGGAAAGCCAGTTTGAGGTAGAACAATTCCAAGAACACGCTAACAGACAACTTGAAAGTTTCCCCAACGCAAATGACAAAATTATGTAGTCACCTGATTGCAACAGCGTCGGCGTTCGGCCCTGCGCCGTTGTCAACGGATGAAATTATCTTTACAGATAATGGAAAATGGACATTAGGTTACTGGGCATCTAACGACTTGTGGGAAGGCGACAGACGCCGTGAATCCTCTCAATTTCGATCTACCTGTCAGTCATACATATCCAGTGTCTTATAGGCGTCTCTTAATTTCGAATATCCGGCGAAGTGCATGCTGCTTAAACTCAGCCCGCCCGTAGTTGAAACTCAGCCCGCCCGCCGTTGAAACACAGTCCGCCGGCGGTCAAACTTTTTTACATGTGTATTATGTAACCGGGCCTCAATCATACGTGTGCTAATTACAAGGTTAAGGACCCGTGCCGTTGTCACGGGGGGGTTGCAGTTGTTAGTCATATTTCATTACACAGATGTCTCATCCCTCCTTGCATGTCACATATATCTTCCCCTCTAAGTTCTTTCAATGTCAGTTTTTATAGTATTTTGGTAATAAGAGTTATAGTGATTGGGGGGGAACCCCCGGGGTTCCCCCCCAAACCCCCCCTTGCCTGTGGCATGCACATGTTAGATCTTCAC
>JABCKI010000444.1:0-12645 GCA_018282025.1 Sphagnurus paluster
ATAGTAATATAAAGTAAAGTAAAATAGTATAGAAGGCGTACTACAGTACTGAGTACTGTATAAAGTAAAAAAGAAAATAATAGGCTGTCCTAGGGGCGATTCCATAACACTACCCCCTCCCCATACAGTGCCATATGGCTCTTTATGCAATGGACTCGTTATCCGCACATCAACCTAGCGACTGGAGTATCGCAGCACGGTGACCCGATAGTCCCTAAGAACCTCTACCGTTCCTACCTCAAAGACGGCGAGCATGCGACCTACACCCTATTGGTTTACGCCCACGTGGAGGGCTACACACACTATCATCCAACGGAGCGCCAAATTGATATACTACGGAAAACGCTGGGCGTCGAGCCGAGGTGGTACAAAGACGCGGAACTGTTCTTCCTATTTGACCCCCAAGGTGACAATGAGCAGGCAGGAACTCATCACTCAATCAGCTATGAGAGCGTCGATATGTTTTGTTCGTTTTTTGTGAGGAATGTCATAACGAAGCTGTTCTTGTATGAGTCCAATCTCATTCGAGTTGATGATAAAGCTACGGGCAAAAATGCAGGTCCATGGCACAGTCGATATTGGATTGAAACTAGCCCACCAGGTAAGTAGACAGTGTACTTGGGTGCACATTCAGGAGAACTCAAGCCACCAGTTTCCAATAGATATTAATGTTGTCTTGAACATGAGGTAGGCAGAAAGATAACCCACATGCGGCCCCGAAAAGGGGTAGCAATGAACGAGAATCAATTGCAGATGGTGGGCATAGGCGGGTAGATGTCCATTCGCAGTGAGCACCATCTCGCCTTGACCTCACCTTGTCATATTCAAGGGACTAAATTATATCCTTCATGATCTAGAAAAGCAGCGCTATCACCGTTGGCCAATACCCGGCCACACGAGGTCCAGAGAAGTCAGCACAACTCCACAGATATTTACTTTTTGCTGCTTGGCTCCTCCACTGGTTCTCATGAGTTTACTGTATATTTTTGCACACTGAACGCACCTCCAGGACCCTAATAATTATACAGAATATATGGCATCGCTTGCCTACGTTTCGATAACACAAGAACTGAAACTATTACCTGTCCACGCCTAGTAGTATCCTACGCTTCCTCGCTGCTTTCTGGCCACTGGGACCACTATGACTATAGTCTGCGATCTTGCTGTCAAGGATAGTGCCCAGGGGACTTCGAGAGGGGGTATTTAAGTGCGCCTCAGCACAACGGTGCGTGTCAATCACCTCAGGCACCCAGTGAAACCGCTGTGTGTTGATAAACCTAGCAACCTGTGTATCGGCACGTTTCAGTGGTGTTGGTACAGAGATATTGATATTGATCAGCAGTTTAATGTGAACCTAGAGTCAAGGGCACAGCAGTAGAAGTGCTGTACAATGCACGGCTGGAAGGTGCGAGGTCTGCTTTCGTTGTTGGCTTCAACGAGCAGAGAAAAAGGATACTTGGCTCACGCAGTTCTGCGCCAGTGCCAGATGAGTCTTGGACATAGCCTGGTCATTTCGAAGTTGATGATGGCTGTACGAGCCTGGCTCATAGATGCTTGCCATCATGACTATCACTATCATGATCAACGAGGAAGGAACCAAGCGAGTCAATTGGGGATGGTGAACACAGTACACGAGTACATGCCACTGCAGCAGATGATGTAAGAACGTATGAACGCAGGAGAGGCGGATTCGATTACATAAATACCCTGATTTTGTTGTTTTCCAATCTCGCTTACTTGAGGTGTGTAAGTTGAATCTAGATCCGGCTGGCAACGGGCCGGGAAAAACGACTCTCGGAGAACACTTTTTTATTTTTTTATTTTTATCTTTTAAACCAATTTGTATAGCGCATTTAAGTACACGTGGACTACGGGCGCTGTGAGATAGGTGTAAAGTAGGCGTGACACTGTTGGGCTGGTGAAACGAAGTAATATGGTATGGGTATGGGGGGTAGGTGTGCAGGAACCGTCCCTTGTGTGTTTGGTGCCGCTGTTGGGCTGTTATCCGGGTCGTATAGTAAAGGAAAAGAGAAAAGAGAAATATAGGTAGAAGGACGCCAGGGGGGTACAAGCTTAACATTGCTAGATGTGTCCAGGTCTTGGGGTCTTGCTACACTAGGGCTTCGGGCCATCAGTTTTGAGGTTCCACTGCTCCGATCTTGAGGGGTGGCTGGGCCAGGTTAGCCGGCATCGTTTGAGTTGTGGGTGATGGGGGGGTTGTGCCTGGGGTGAGGTGGAGGGCAGGCAGGTGGTGGGTGTGGTGGTAAGGTGGTGTGAGGGCAGAGGGTCGCCAGAGCTTTTAGAGTGTTGCACCTGGCCAGAAAATGTGCCAGGGCGACTATTCCCTCGTTAGATCCTAGCCAGTATTGAAGGTTAGTCTGGCGAGGGTTGCGAGAGAACAATTGGTTGAACTGTGTTTTGATTTGTATAATGTGATGTCGTGCTGCCTCGAAACGGGGGCAGTCGAGGATGATGTGATTGGTGGTTTCAATGACCTGACATGTGGGGCAAAGGGTTTCCCCGTCGAGGTTGAACCGTTGGCGGAAACTACCGAAGTAGCCCTGATCTAGAATGACATGGGCGGCTTGCGTGGTAGTGGCGTGGTCTCCCGCCAGTTTGGAGAGGTGTCTCTCTTCCTCTTCCCAGGCCATACCGATTTCGTGGTCTGGGTTGTCTTGGTGTTTCCATGTGAGGTGGAGCATCTGCCAGAATGGGTGGAGTTTAAGGCTAACATTTGGTAGGGTGGTGCGGACGAGGTGCAAGACGTGTGAGTTGTTGTAGAAGAGCTGCCAGGCTCTTAGTCTCTCGAGTTTGTGTGTTGTGGTGATGAAATCGAGGGAATGTGTATAGGGTAAGGAGTGTGGGGGGGTGCCAACTTGGAGGTTGTTGATGCTACAGTGTAGGGAGTTGAAGATCTTGTTGAGCAGCGGGAACCGGCAAACCAAAGGCTTGCAAGGCGTCCAATGTAACTCGACCCTGGTATGAGGAGATGAAAATTTTTAAAACGTGTAAAAGACAAAATAAAGTTGATAGAAAATAATTGCCCATTGTGAGAGCTGGTATCAGTAATAAGATCGAGGGTTCTGGGTTCGTGTGTTGTGATAACAACACGGTCCAGATTTGGGAGGAGGGGGGCTGATATCGACAAGTATTGCATGGCGTCTGTTAGAGCATACAAGTCGCCGTCGAGTTGGGTTGTGGTGGGGGGGAGAGCAACCTTGTGCGCGACCTCGTGGTCATGTTCAAGGGTAGTGATGGTGTCAGAGTGGAAGGTGAACCTCGCCGTCTTTGTGGGAGCGTCGAGGTTGTATTTGGATGAATGGGTGATTATCAGCATAAGTAAATGGTTAGTAGGTATTGCGGATAGGATGTGTTTTATGGGATATAGGGATGCTGCCTCCGAATCTTCATCCCCGCCTGGGGGGTTCATCATGAGGTGCAGGTGGGAAAAGGTTGTCGAGCCCTTGCGGGAGTGCAAGGGGTCGATGCGTTCTATGCCGGGTGGTGTTCGGCAGAAAATGTTATCTAATGTGGTGTGAATTTTTCTGGCCGTGCGCCCTGGTGGGGGTACGCGGGAGGGTGGGAAGGGAGGGAAAGGGATAGGTATAGTAGGGGGTGGGGGTATGATACGACCAGCTGCTATACGTAATGGTGGAATGGTAGTAGGGGGCCTGAGAGGGCCAAACTCCATGGGGGCATGGAGTCTAACCGTCGATGTGGAGGGGAGACGGGCGAAGCGAATGGCCGTTCAGTCGACCAGACGTTCTATGGCTAAATGGATGGGGGGGAGCGAGGCTAGGTTTTCCATTGCCCAGATATTGGAGGTTTTGAAGGTGCCGAGCACGAAGCGGAGGGCCTCGTTGTGTGCCAGCGCGACTTTTTTCATGATGTTTTTCTGTTTAGAACCAGTGTATCAGAGTTGGCAACCGTAGGTTAGCACTGGCATCATAACACCTTTTATTAGTATACGGGCACGGTCGATGCCCATGCCGCGAACAGAGTTTCCAACCATACAAAGGCCGTTAACAATGCTCGGGGCTTTGTTAATGCTTTTTTCAATGTGGGTGGAAAAGGTTAAATAGCAGATGGTGGGCGCCCTCTTTTGGGAGTAGGAGGATAGGAATTGGGGGGTATTCGAAATCCGCTGGTCGTCTAGACCGAGGATTCACATAATGGCAGGCCTCGTTTTTTGGGAACTCGACCAGACACCCATTGTTGTATAATTTGGCACGCATCTGTTCGAACACGTAGCCCACGTGTGTACCGGTGCTGTGAAGGTTGGAGCCGGCAGCGAAAATCATGCCGTCATCTACGAAGGATAGCTTGGATTGAGCTATCTCTTCGTTGGCGAATTGGGGGTAGGCGACCGACGGGGTTCCTACAAAAATGAGGGTTGTGTATATGTTAGAGAGGACCAGTGATACAGGGGAGCCCTGGGGGGTGCCTATAGATATTGAGAAAGGGTCCGATGGGCTGCCGTTGCACCAGAGTGTGGCGGTCCTGTCAGTTAGCATCGCTCGAACCCAGTTGACGTAACGTGGGTGGAAACCAAGGAGGCCCATGATATTGCATAGGCGAGGGGCGGTGATGTGGTCAAAAAACCCCTTTATGTCGAAGGCCAGGGTTGTGACGAGTCTCGGAGAACGCCACCTCAACACACCCACACGTGCTAGTACTACGTAGTAACTTAGCGAGGATACCACACTTCTCCCTATCTTTCTGATGAACCCATCTACACCGTCAATTCTCGTTTTTCCGCCTCTCCCAGCAGACGCGAACCCTGACGAGCGAATTTACTACTTTGGATTCCCTACCAGCTTTCTCCACCTCATGACGGCCATCCAAGTGCCCTATGCAGGCATAGGACCCCGCCGCTCCCCATTCAAATCCATAAACTTCTTGTTAAAAAAAACAGGTTATACGCATATCAACCTAGCATCAGGCGTATCGCAAGAGGGCGACCCGATAATCCCTGATGACATCTACCGTCCCTTCCTCAAAGACGGCGAGCATGCGACATACATCCTATCGGTTTACGCACACTTGGAGGGCTACACGCACCATCGTCCAACGGAGCACCAGATCGACATACTACGGAAAGCGCTGCGTGTGCGAAGTGGTACCAAGACGCGGAGCGGTTCTTCCTGTTTGACCCCGAAACATGGATTTAAGAACGGACAGAGCTGAACAGCAATTCATTTGTCATTGAACCTGATGAGATACTGCTTTGTTCATCCATGTATCGTGAAACATTAGAATGTAATAGTGAAGCTATTCTGGTGCAAGTCCGACCTGTATCTAATATCTACTACCCAATAAGTATGAACTCGAGTCTTGGGATGTACATCTCCAGTCTAACAATCCGCAGCGTCTCGCCTTGACCTCACCTTGTAACTTTTATAACGCGAACAACTAGATTATATCATTCCCAGGACCCAGAATGAGCTGGTCTTGACCTGTTCTAAAGAGAACCAGCGCCACCAGCGTCGGCCAATACTCGGCCACACGAGGTCTAGAGAAGTCGGCACACGACCCACAATTCACCCACGGTTGCTTACGCCCCGCCTCTATCTCCTACCACCGTGAAGAGTGCTGTTAGAGACGAAAGCGGATCCCCGCGTGCCTCAAGATGACGACAAGTTTGCTTATTCTACTCGTAGCTGCGAGCATATTGCGATTGGCAGTCCACGCGGAGCCTATTCCCAATCAATATGTTCTAAAGCCGCCACACCAATCAAGCTCTGAACCCCTTGCACTCGGACAACTATGGCGGTTCAACGTCGAGAAGGGCTCGAAGGGGTTCAATGAGGTTCTTGCAGCTGCGCAGGTGCGCCGATAAGGCCCTCACCAAAGCCCTTGACGTACTGACTTGAAATAACCATTTGATAGGAGCACGACTTGGACCTATGGCAGGTCGCACACTCGCACGTTGATATATACACTCCTACCTCTGATTCACCGCTTCTGGAGTCCTTACGAGCTATCCCTCATTCGCTATCAGCCAATATAACCAGTCCAGAACGGGCTTCATCCCATAGACCAACGACGACTACATGGGACCTGACTTCCCTGCAGAACTCAACCTATCATGCGGAGTATCATCCCCTGTTCGAAATCGACATATTCGTGGCCGACCTCGCTGCCATGTACCCTGATGTTGTGAAAGTAAAGAAGCTGGGGCATAGTGGTTTGGGCAGGGAGATGCTGAGTCTGTCTATCTCGAAGGATAATGACCCAAGCAGGAGGAGGGGGAAGGGTGTTTCCCCTAAATCCACCGAGAAACTCGCCTTCGTGATTATGGGTGCTCAACACGCTCGTGAGGTATATATACATCTCTCTAACACTCTTTCTTGCACCTATTGTTTACATTCTGGAATAGTGGGTAGCGACTGCTACGTCCATCTACCTCGCCCACGCCCTGGCGTCCAATAGCTCAGAACCCCACTCTCTGTCCCACCTCCTGGATGTCTTTGTAAGTTAGCCAACATGTCGGCGCTTGCGCGTGACAGAGCCTTATCTATTGATAGGACTTCCACATCATTCCCGTACCCAATCCAGACGGTTATGACTACACATGGGAGACTGATCGCTATTGGTGAGTTCCAGTCTCACCGCTGTGCCTGGGTGTACTCACATGGCCATTGTTCAGGTACAAGACGAGACAGAAGATGGGTTCACAGAACAGGTGCTTCGGTCTGGACATGAATCGGTCAGAGACTCTTCACTCTGCACAAACTTTTACTCATTCTTCTGGGATTCCACAGAAACTGGGTCTGTCCTCTTGCAAACCACCCATCCTTTGTTCCTGACTGAAGCTTTTCAAGGGATACAAATGGAAAGGCCGCGCGCAGGACTCATTCACGGGGTCACGTCGGTCCCGAGAGCCCACAGATCCATGCTCCCATTGGTATCCCGGGCACCGGGCATTTGAGGCACCAGAAGTCAACAACATTGCGAACTATGTTATCACAATCCCGAACCTGGTAGGCTTCCTGGACCTCCGCAGCTACGGACAAATGCGTGCGTACATAGGTCACTTCCTAAACGGAATCCTTATGCTGATAAGAGTTTGATAAAGTGTCCTCCCCGTTCTCGTACTCCTGTCGTGTCATTCCGAAGGATGCCGAGGACCAGATTGAAGCGGGACTCGGGGCCGCTCGTGCGTTGCAAATGACATATGGAACAGAAATCGCCGTTAGTCCCTTTTTTCAGATGCTTAGGTTACTGCTGTGCTAACCAATGTACGGACTAGACTGGGCGGCTGTGTAATATGCTCTACACTGCGCCCGGAAATGTCGTAGACTGGATGTACAAGCGTGCGAGGGTCAAGTACTCCTATGCCTTGCACCTGCGGGATACCGGCACGGTATGGACCTAATTTTTTGTTTTCGTGTTCTTGCTATTGAAGCCGATAACTTAGTATGGATTTTCACTTCCGTCACGATGGATCCGTCCAGTCGGTGAAGAGACGGGTGAACTGGTCAAGTACCTTGCCAAGTTCATTGCCAAGAAGATGAAGAGTGAGTCGTTATATTCTTCACACCTCACATGTGCTATCCCTCTTTTCCGTCATCTCTAACTGCCTCCTGACCATGTACTGACCGTTCAATCATCCTTTTTAGGAAATTTGTAAATCTGCTTATCTGCTGCTGGATGAATTTCTTAAATACTTCATTATGATTCTAACTGATACTTTTTATCCGTGTATTTGTCTATCTGGATGTTGTTTGGACCCCAATGTATCGTACAACATGCTTTCCTATCCTGAAGATTAGGCTCCTTGGACCTTAACTTCTTTAAGCATTGCCTTATAACGGTCAGGTGACACGCGTTGAGGTTCCGAGGACTGATGGGTAAACTTTGTCATCGAGTCCGTCGATCATCAAACATCTGTTGTTTTAGCGGCCATAATGTCAATTACAGCCTCTAATCTCTCCGGTTATCCCATGCAATGGTCCATTAAGGCTTCCATATATATATATGTTCTCAAAATATTAATCACAATTGGTTGCAGCACCAACACGTATGGATGACCAACGTGTACTCTCAATCATTCCGAATGAAATCTATCTGGAAATATTCGACTTCACCCTCAAACCCATAGAACTTACTCCAATTGATTACAAACATACTCTCCGCAGTCTCGCACTGGTCTGCCGCTTTTTCTGTGCGATTGCGGTCCCTCAGATCTTCCGACGCCTATCTATCTCCTCTGAACTTGAAGTCGTCAGAGAAGGCGATTCAGCCTATAACATTGTAGCATTCTTTCGGGAAATCATACAAGCCAGAGAACCGGCGACTTCCTTGGCACGTCATGTCCAGACATGCTGCCTCGATTCTTGGACTACAGGCGAAGATGCATGGGCCGAAGCGGGTTTATTGGCCATTTACGGGAGTGCTATGAGACTTATGCCAAATCTCTCTCACCTGACTCTCAAGGCGGTCGAAGTCGACAAACGCCTTCTACAAATGATGTGCACATTGAAAACAGTGAAATCTGTGTTTTTGGTGAACTGCTTGTTCGCCGAAGATGTCATGGAAGCCCCTACTCTAGATTTGAAACCTATGGTGCTCGTGGAGCTCAGCATCTTCCACAGGCGTGGGCTGGGATATGAATCTGAGAATCCTCGCTCGGAAGCTTTTGCAAAATTTATCGACGCCTCCGAACTGAAAGTCCTCTGCTCTACCGATTGGCGCATGTCGGAGGCTATCCTCTCGCGCATTGACGATCAAAGCCGCCTCATTAAGTTGGAGTTGTGGGAGGCAAAATCCACACCCGTCCTATGGCAAGCACTGGACCGATCTAAATTGCTACAGACCCTTCATTTATCGGTCCTTTACGCAAGCACATCAAATATGATCAACCCTTCCTTCCACTCTACAGACCTGCCACAACTACAGAGACTGAAGATCCCACCTAACTTAACTCACCTTATTCCTGGTCGACCTGTTTCCTCGATTGACCTCACAAGCACCCAGTTCACATTCGACGACGATCCCGGTACCCCCGAACCTGACGATTTATCTCAACCAAAATTAGATATCGTCGCCCTTCTCAAAAAATCTTCCGCCAATGTGTGCGAACTCTCCATCCCGTTACAATTGTATCTTGCCGTACCTCTCCTCCAACACCTTCCCTTCGTCCGAGACCTACACATCGAATGCGACCATATGAATTACCAGGAATCAAATCTTGATATAGTAAAGGTGTGCCCTTCCACTCATAAAATACAACAGTAGGTTAATCAAAATGTTGAGTGTGCCGATCAGCTGGCGAGTAAATGCCCCCCGGCGTCCACGATCCACTCTCTCGAAATCTCGCTAGTACTCCTTGACTTCGACGTTGACCTTCCAGAGCAGTATGGCCTGTTGCCTCGACTCGCTACCGCCTTCCCTAGCGTTCGTGTAATCAAGTTTGGACTTGGGCTCGTACAGTGGTCCAGACATACTGCTACTGCTGATGCAGCCTGGATTGGTCATGTTATACCGCATTTCGCTGATACCGTTTCTGGCCTTCTTCGAAAGAAAGGTGAAAAGGTGAAGGATTTCGACGGTATACTTGCGCGGCTTTCTAAACAGGAATGAACGGCGGCTGGCTACTACCCATGATACATCTATTCTATAAATTTCGGATTGATATATTCAGCGCGGTCAACAAGCTTCGTGTTCAATATTTTGTTGGAATGTGCTGTGCCACCATAGACGCCTTTGTGTCGTGTGCCACACATTCCTTTGTACTGAATTTCTTTATTCATGGACATTATATATACTGAAAACTAGATACTTGTGAATCCCCTCAGTCAATTATACCGGACTGAGGGTAAGCCGCTCTATTTACAATACTAATTACAATACTAACCATACCTTGGTTTATATCTGTTCTCTTGTATTAGATTGATCCCTACCTACGGTATTGGACTCCATATTTGTGGTACATCCTTCCCTCAAACGAACGCATATACAATTTGACAAAAATTCGACTATCTCAAGTTGCGCTGAGCCCAACAGCATATAGGTAAGTAATCTTGTACACATTACTCGAGTGGAAGTGTCTCAATCGTCTACTCCTCTTGTGGCGGC
Organism: Sphagnurus paluster; assembly: GCA_018282025.1. NCBI lineage: Eukaryota > Fungi > Basidiomycota > Agaricomycetes > Agaricales > Lyophyllaceae > Sphagnurus > Sphagnurus paluster. The sequence continues at coordinate 10,081 of JABCKI010000444.1, forward strand.
TGTTATGCTACGCTGTCCCTGGATAAACATCAATATGATTGAGGACACTGTAGATTTGGCATACCTTTCTCAATTCTTGATTATGTGCAGCACAACATTATAACATGCTGGTGGATCAAACCCAGCCTCCGAGAAAGGCTGTTCGACTGCTGACACATTGAAGACAACATTCACCTGTCCCAGCGATCCACCTGACGGACACAAAGACCATAGCGAGGGTGTGCCGTACGCCGCCAGTAGGGGAAATCGATACGCTGGAATTTGGATAGCACTGTAGTCTTGTGCCGCCGGAGGTTTATAATATTTACTCGCTAGCCATCTAAGGGGTTGGCCGCTAACGGGAAGGGTTGCGTTGGTGAACCATTCGCCTGATACAGTGAATGCGCGTAAGGAATGGTTTTTCAATGCGAGGGACGGGTAGTCGTTGTATGGGTATGAGGCATACGTCTGGGAAACAAGTGATAGGAGTGGGATTGGTTGGAGTGAACACAAGTGGTATGTGCAGGACGCACCGACGTAGAATATAGCGTAGCACCTGTATTTGCACCTAGAGATGGAGCCTATGCTTTAGAGGGGGGAGGGGCGGACAGAGTCGTGTTCATTACCGTTTTGTCCTAAAACCAAAGGGGCACCTGTTGAGTTCGCATTGGATAATGTCGTGTTGAATGCAGCAAGGGTAAAATTATACGGAAGGCTGTCGAGACATCTGTTGTGGTCCAAGACTTTGGCGATAGCAAGTGTACTCCAATATAGAGGCAACAGTAGCGAGAGGGCGTGCATGTTGGTTGCTGCTTGAGAGAGCGGGGAAGGAGAGCCTGGACCCTATTATTAGGAGTCTGAGTGAACGAAGTTTCGAAAGTACACGTGCAGCGGTCCAGGAAGCTCAGCCGTAATTAGTACTTGTCTTCCTCAACGCAAAGGCACCTGGGTTCAGGGCGTTTGATGCGGTAGAACTAGGTAGATAGACATGGGATAGCCTGGACCTTGTACAACACGTATGCAGCGCAAGGGAAATTGATTCACGAGCTTAGCCTAGAAAAGCAGACAGCGCGAAGAGTATTATATGTACAAAAGCAGCGGAACGATACCAAGATTACTACTACACGACTCGTGGTCCTTCATGATCGATGAATTATAATCCTTTGATAAACTCCAAAGCAAGAGACGCGCTGTAGCCGGACAAGGATAAGATTTTTGACTCGAGAAATGGAAAGAATAGGACTAACCTGTCCGCAGCCTTCACGGGCATCTTTCTCTCCAACAGCTTCCCGCCCTTCTCGAAGATGAAGTGGCTGCGCTTGGTCTTTCCGCCCTCGCCAGCACCTAAAGCAGTGATCAAGACACGTTTGGGATCGGATATCAACGCATAAGGTAGTTCTTTCTGAGGGTAAAGAACAATCATAGTATGCACGAAAGAAGGGGGAAACAGACTTACCTTCGTCTGCCATTTAGTCTGGGCAGCTGGCTTATCCGCGCTCAAGCAGTACACGTCGTAGTTCACCGACGTAAAATCAGGATATATATCGCGGAAGGCACACGCCTGAGTCGTGCAGCCAGCTATATAGGATGGCCATCAGTACCGCACATTTGAACCAAGCCCCAAAGAGCTAAGTACTTACGGGTATCTGCTTTAGGAACCAGGAAAAAGACTACGCCCTTCTCAGCCGCGAGTCCTGCAACATCGACGTCCTCGTCCTTCTCGTTCTTGAGAGTGACGCTAGGCAAAACGTCCCCGATGTCGATCTTGGCCAATTTGCCATCCGACTCATCCTCTGGGGCATCTTCCTCTGCATCCGATTTTCCTGATTTCGCCTTAAGGAGATTTCATGAGCCACTCCACCCGAGTTGAACAGCATCGGGATAGCAGCACCTTCTTAGCAGCAGCTTCTGGGGCGGCTGCATCTTCAGTCTCTGCTGCAGCGGGTCTTTTCTTCGCCGCCTTGGGAGCAGCCTTGGGAGCAGCTTTAGCCTCCTCCTTGGGCTGTGAAACAATCCTGGACGACCGCCTAGGAGGCTCGGTGCTTGCCGTCGCTGCAGTTTTCCGAGGAGGCATGATGGAGGTCGTTGGAAGAGGTTGACTGTGCGAAAAATATTCAAAATGCAAGGGGCGAGGCTTGCACGATGTCAGGCAGCGTGCTGACATGCATAATGTCCCCCCACCTCCGGGGGGCAACCGTCAACCCTCGGCCTTGGGACCTCAAACCCCCAACTGCCATGCCTCCTCCACAAGGCACCACTCGGCTTCGGCCACGCCTCCCCCACGAGGCACCTCTGGCTTCGGCCACACCCCCGGGCTCCGGCCCCCTTCCCCCTCGCCTCCTCCACGAGGCACCCCGTCCACCTCGGCACCTCCCATCAAGCGGAGTTTCGCCACCCACCCCCCCCGCCGCATCGCGCTTACGCCCGGTGTCGGCCCCCGCGGCTTCGGCTGCCCCCGCCGCCCCAAAAGCGGCCCCGTCCCCCGCCCCTAAAAAGGCGTTTTTCTTTTCTTTTTTAGATCTCAACTATTTAGGCCGCGTAACCCTCTCCGGCTGAACAGCGGCATCAAGACCGAAGGCCCAGCCA
>JABCKI010000445.1:0-12625 GCA_018282025.1 Sphagnurus paluster
CTAACTAGAGTCAATGTCGCAAACAGCTTTGACTTCTAGTAGAGTCAATGTTTGCAAACACCTGCTCACATCAGGTGATCCAACTCAATATAAATGGACCTAATCATACTACTAGCAGAACGTAATGTAAAGGTTGACCTGTGAATGGTAAGCAATCCGAGAAGAAGGTATGGTTAGAAGATAAAGGCTCACGTCGTTCTGCTGGCATGCAACTTGGGCATGCGTATCACCAGGCTGGTAGAGAGCATCCTGGCAGACGGTGCTGTTGCCTGGGGACTGCTATTAGCAAATTCCCTTCGAATAAATTACTGGATAATGCTTACAACTTGCTCCGACACCGTCGCATCCATTGTAATATCTAATAATATCTGATTGTCAGTGAGCTATACCATGGCGATGCGCGCAGGACTTACTCAAAATCGGCACGCTCGGAGAAAGCATGGCTAAATATAATACGAGCGTCAGACATTATTCCATAATGCCAAAGCATGATCATACGGAGGAATGAGAGAGATGTCTGTCACGGATCCGCTGCCTGTGCCTGTGGGGTTGGCGAGGGTGGTCTCAACCACCGTGCAGCGCTCTCCATGAAAGCCGCAAGCTCCTGTCGTCACATAATCGACTTAGGTTGTCGATTCGATAGGACAGTTTTCTTACCGGTCTGAAGATAGCTGCAGGTTAATTGTCAAACAAATTTGAAACTGCACAAATGAAACTGCGCACGCGATGGCACCGCGGAGAGGACCGTTCGAGACATACTCAATTTCGCCTACTGTGAGGATTTGGGGGCCTTTAACAAGGTAGGGCTAGAGGTGCGAAGGAATAAATTCAGTTCGTCTGGATTGCTCGCATCGCTATACGATACATACTATTCCCTCGTCACACCTGAGTCCCAGTGAGCGTGTGCCTCTGCGTTTTAGATTTATGCATACCTGTTCAGGAGACTAACGACATGGCGCTCGGCCTGTATGCCGATAGTAGTTGCGACGAGAGCAAAGAGCATAGCCTTGAACATTCTTGTGGTGTTTTGAAGGTAGGCGAGGATGTTATTCAACTTGACGAAACGCCCAGTAACGAGGGGTTTTTATGGGCTGGCGAAATATATCTAAAGTATGGACATTCGTACAGGGATGCGATAGGGTTTTTGATAGTCATCTACCTCGAGGAGGTTCATAGTCGGCCATTGGGTCATTGCACTTCATGAGGCGCAAGGGTAGGGCTTCAGCCCCAAGCTTCGCCTTCCTCTCAAGTTCGTCTCTGCCTGGGGCGCTGCCTCTGCGTACGAGACCGACAAGTGTAGTGAAAGTGTCAGGCCCATGGTCTGAGACAACTCACCCCCACCTCTACGCTACGAACGTCATGGGCGCGCGTTTAATCTTGTGAAAATTATGAAATATAACACAAGGTTCCCAGACGGGGCGCACCCACCCTGCCCCAAATAGCCAGGTACTGCCGATTCCCGAAATTGAAAAAGAGTCCAAAATGATTACAAAAAATGATCATATATATACCTTGCGTTGGGCGCGGGGGTCGGCGCTGTTCTGCGTAGGACGCGAAGCCGTGGCTCATCGTCGAGGCGCTGCGTATGCTCCGTGGGGGTGCTCCGCGGGGGCCAGCCAGAGCGCGATTAATATTATGTGTTGTGTCAGAGTGTGCCAGCGATGCCTAGTGATGCGGGCGCGTACTGCGATGTGCATGCGTATCGGTCCTGCTCCCTGGCCGGAAGGGGAACTCGTGGTGGGTGGACAAGGGCCCTGTGGATAACGAGCAGGATTGCATCGAGGATGCGTCGTGTATTCTTGTCTTGAGTCACCGGCCGCGCTTGCTTGTTATGTAAAATGGCCAATCTAATCTAATCATCCAGGTTCTCGTTCTGGGGCACGTTCTACGCCCTCCCCGCCTACGACATACTTTTTGGGCAGGGTTTCGCGCTTCTACGACATATATCCTGTTTTGTTCTTGCGAAGACAGAAATACTTCTTTCCTTGCTCTACCGAGATAGGTTTCCTCGCCGACGGACGGATCTTTAGGAGTGAAGCGCTAGGAGCCTGTGCAGAGGTGACTTGGTTACAAGGTTGGAAGAGATTGACTGATCTGGCACTCACCCGCCATTTTCCCACCCAGGAGCCCCGCATCGACGACTACATGCAGGCCTGTGGGCCCACACAGAACTATGTCAAGGTGCTGATTGTCCATCTCAGCCCAACCATGGCACTTCAGGGGTGTTGCACCCATCCCATTCATCCTAGGAGACGTAGAGGCACAAGCGCTTCCAGAACCGGTTGAATCCTACGTCCCAAGTCCAACAAACGCAATATCCTCCGCCGAAATCCGAATCCGGTGCGCACAGTGCGAGCTACCACTCTCAAGGTCGTCTTCGCCACTGTACTCGTGCTGTTCACCGCAGCCGCAGCCCCCGCCACGGCCGACAGTACAGGCTCAGGCATCGTACCAGAAAGCCTGAAAGCTCTCCTCCTCCTTGACGCCGCGAGAGTTTTAAACAACGCCTGCGTGAATAAAAAGATACAGCGCCCGAAGTTTGGTGCGTACACTGCTCCCGTGCTCGGCTGGGTATGTGCTTACTGACCAGGTCCGATTGGCGCTGTGCAGACAAGTCTCTGTACAAAGATATATGCGACGTCGAGGTTGCAAAGACGGTTGAAGAGACTTTGGAACGTTTGGGCATTGTGTTATAGGTAGAGGTCATCGCTTTCGGTTGGAATTATGCCATTTGTCGTGAGATGTGGGCATGGGGGGTGGAAGGCAGTGTCCAAGGCAAGATGGCTAGTCGGAAGAACAAGAAATGAGATTGACGCAGTGCCTAGTTGGTTCAAGTTACTCACCGTCTACCTGCAATCCGCACACTGTCTTTTCTGGCTGATAGGTTTGTCCGCGTGATGATCTCTCGCTTTATCATAGTGGGATAGTACTTGCTGTGGCAGCTTTCTTGACTTCAGATTTCTCTCTTGTCAACTGGCAGCCCTTCTCGCCGCAATCGTGGAACGCAATGAGCTAGTTCCGGAGGAGTAAATAGATTTCAGAGCACCGTTCTTACGAAACTCACCTCAAACCATTCGGGATTTACACGTGCCACAGTCGTTCCACCAGCACATAGATACCTTCAACATCATGGAGAGCCCCCGTCAGACTTACGCCAGAAGAGCAGAAGACTTTAACGTAGAGTATTCCTTATTGTGCTGGTGTGGTTTGCGCTTGCCGACCCGGCGTCGTTGCCGTTTCGTTGGGTGGCGCATGCGTACGCTAAAGTAGGAAGTTCAAACTTCAAGTTGTTCGCACTTGTGCTTATCTAGTGATCTTATCTCGTCTGATAATGCCGAACGCCGATCAGACGAACGTACAGCCACCGATCCATGGCTCGGGTTGGCACTTGATCTGTTCGTTCCCGCTGCGTACGTTTTATTGAACCAAAAAATGCTGCTCGCTGCCGTCCGTGAGCTGCTCAAGCCTACCCGCTGCCCAATCAGGACACTCCCCCGCTACTCCTCCTCCTCGCACGCACCACCGAAAAGCGCGACCTGGCGCGAGCTGAACCGGATCCCCACGCCCGCCTGTATCGACTCTAGCCCCGAGTCTAGACCCACGTCCACAACCACATCCGAGCCCGCACCAGACCTTGCCCCGGCGCCCCAGCCGTTTTTCCCACCGGAGATCGAGGCGCTCTACCGTGGCAACCAGCGTTTCCGTGACGCCATCGCTGCGAGTGCGACGCCCAATGTCCTGCGCGACCTCGCAGCCCAGGGACAGCGTGCGTGTTTCTTCTTTTTTCGTAGCTGCTGTGCGGTAGACTCAAGTATTGTGTAGGCCCGCCGTTTTTGCTGTTGGATTGCTCGGACAGCCGGTACGTTTCTCGTCTGTCTAGTGGGTGCTGACGCTGAGAGTGACTGTGGTACCTGTAGCGTTGGCGAACAGGTGATATTCTCCGCAGAGCCTGGGACGCTGTTTACGACGGGCAATGTTGCGAACCAGTTCCACGAGCACGACCTCAACTCGTGAGTTGATCTTGCTCTCCTCATCCTTTCGTTACACTTGCTCTCTTTCTCACGTCATCCCATCCACAGCAAAGCCGTCCTCGCATACGCCGTCGAGGCCCTGAAAGTCAAGCACGTCATCGTCATGGGCCACTACGGCTGCGGCGGCGTTGCCGCCGCCACCCTTCCACCACCGCCGGATCCTACCTCAACAACAGCGAGCAGTAATGGCCACGATGCGCACCAACACGGGAACCCAGGTGCTTGCAAATGCCACGAACATGCTCACGCCGACCCCGTGCAGGCGTGGATCGCACCCATCCGACACATCTACGAGAGCTCTGTCCGGCCCGAAATCGTTGCGCATCGCCAACTCAGACGAGTGCAGGCGGCTGCGGGAGAGGAGGCCCAAGCACCACACTTGAATGATCGTACGTCCTTGCTTTGTTTCGCTGTCTTGTGGGGTGGATGCTGATTGGAGAACTTCACATACAGCGGCCTTCCGTGCGCTCGTGGAGGAGAACGTCAAGGCGAATGTACTGCGCATCGTAAATTCGCGAGTGATTCGGAACGTTAGTCCTAATCTCTCGCCTTCTTTGTTTCAGTTTCTGCGCGTATATTTGCATCAACTGATACAACCTACCACATACAGCACTACGCAGCGCTCCCGCCAGCGCAAGCCCAGTCACCGACCCAGCCGGGCGTGTTCATCCACGGCTGGGTGTACGACATCGAGAGCGGCGAGGTCGCCGACCTCGGCGTCACCGTCGGCCCCCCGGGCGCGCTTGTGCCCCCGTCGCCGTTCCCACTGCTCCAGGTTTGAGGAGAGGAGAAGGCTCGGTGGAAGGAGGGGACGAGGTAGTTGCGGGTGAGGTGCGAATATGCGGGAGCTGCACGAGTAATACTGATCTTTTTGAATGTTGTTACTGCGAGACGCGGGATGTGCGTGAATGTACTGTTTCTGTTCAATCTCTCTCTCTCCTACCCTCATACTGATCTACTTCCGCGGCCAGCTGGAGTGCAAACCTAAAGAAGGCTACGCTACGCGCAACTACGCCAGGATCTAACTCTTTCCTCTCGCCGAGCTTGTAGCTAAGCAACGTGCGCTTAGATGATAAAATGTATATTTCATTTCGTACCGTCGAGTCTGCCGGGCAGGAAATGGATACGCTCGCTTCGCAGGCATTGAAGTATATTACACCACAAAGTCGTGTCGTTCCAGTAGCCTGCATCAGGAATATTCGAACCTACAAGCAGGTCCATGCCTCATCATATTGAACACGTTCCCTGACCGATCCTTAGCTGTAGTGCTGGTGTCAAGGTATCTTGGACAGGTCGCGGCCAACTTCGTGTCGTTCAAATGATCAGCGATGAAGGTCAAAGCCCTGAAACGCATAGCTGAGCTCCCCTGAGGATGGAGTTGTTATGATGTGTATTCTGTCAAGTAAGCCCAACATCATATTGAATTTAGGAGACTTCTGTGCTTGTGGTATCATCTGCCAATACCGCGATTGTGACGATCGATGCGCTATTGTGTTGAGAAAGCTCAGGTTCAACTTTCAGATACTTGAATAACATGGTATATCCACCACAATCTAAACAGATCAAATCATAGTACTAGCAGAACGTAATGTAAAGGTTGACCTGCGAATCGTCTGAGCCATCCAAAGAGGGTATGATCAGAATATCGGGGCTTACGTCGTTCTCCTGGCATCTAACCTGGCGAAGCGCATCACCGGGCTGGCGGACAGCAGCCGGGCAGCCTGGGTCGTTGCCTGACGACTCCCGTCAGCAAATTCCCTCAGTGAACTACTTGATGATGCTTACAGCTTGCGCCAACACCCTCACATCCAAAAGTGCCATAATAGCTGATGATATCTCATTGTCAGCGATCTATAGCATAGCGATGCGTGCGGGACTTACGCAAATTTGACGGGCCCTGAGAAAGCATGGCTAGAATGTATTCAGGGCATCAGAAAATAGTAAATCAATGCAGAAATCGGATCATACGGGGGAGCGAGAGATATGTCTGTGCTGGACCCGCTGCCCAAGCTTGTGGGGTTAGCGAGGGTGGTCTCAATCACCGTGCAGCCCTCTCCATTGGGGCCGCAAGGTTCTGTTTTTGCGGAATCGACTTAGGTTGTCGAACGGATAATTCAGTTGTTTCATTTCACTCACCGGTTTGAAGATAGCTACATAAGGGAGGTTACAAGGAGGTTCAGTGTCAACAAAGTAGAAAGACCACCAGTAAAAATACGCACGCAATGGCACCATTTAAAGGACCGTTTGAGACATAGTCTGTACCTTGTGCGAGGACTCGGGGGCCTTGAATAAGGGTGGGCTGAAGGGACGGAGCAATAAATTCAGTTCATCAGGATCGTTCTCATCGCTGTAGAATACATACCATTCCCAAGCCACACCTAAATCGCGGTCAGCGTGTGCCTCTAAGTTTTGACATTTAGTACATACCTGTTTTCGAAATGAACGATATGACGCTCAGCCTGTGCGCCGATAGCAGCGGCGACAAGAGCAAAGAGCACAGTCTTGAACATTCTTGTAGTGTTAGGGAGGTAGAGAGATGGGTTTCAACCCGAGGCAACGCTCAGTAACGAGGGGTCTTTTATAGGCTGGCGAAATATATCCACGGCGGGGACATTCGTACAGGGATGCGGTAGGGGTGGTGATAGCCATCTCATACCATCTACCTCGAGGGGGTTCATAGTCGGTCATTAAGACTTTGTGCCCAAGGGTGGGGCCTCCTTAAGGCCTCCTTGTAAGTCATTGCACCAAATTTAGCCTGCATCCGACTTCACCTTCGTCTCCACCCGCTGCTTCCTCTGCGTACAAGACCTACGAGGTTCTGGAAAACGTCAGTTTCGTCGTCTCAGATGACTCACCCCCACCTGTGCCCGACGAAGAGCAGATATTATTGCAATGTTACTGGCGGTTCAAATGCCAAAGATATCCTCGACAAGGTTATGGCGTGTAACAGCCCTACCGTTGTCAAACGATGGTTCATTTCGGGCACTTTCTGGCAGCTAATGAATGGCCAAGGGGTCGCGCCTACGTCGCACCCACATGGGACGAAGCACACGGCAACGTACCTCGTGTCCTCGTCACCGCGCTCTTCCCACTCGAGCATGCTAAATATTCGGCGTCCAAGGTGCCGACATCTACTTTGACACGAAGCCGTGGTTTATCGTCAAGGCGTCGCGGGTGCTCAGCCGGAGTATGATTATGTGTTGTGAAGGGATGAGTACTCCCGATTCCCTGTTGCGTCCGCGCCCCACCCGTTTCCAAGCACCCAGAGCCATCAAAGGTTCGTCATGGGACCCTCCAAACGCGCTCACATAGCCCTGGGGCGTGGGGGTGAGCGGCTGCGGATGTTTCCAGTGGGCGACGCGGGACTTACGGGGCTGGTGGATGCGGAAGTAATAGGTGATGCAAGCAAGAGGGGAGGAAGGCGGAGGCGGGTAGTGCGTCATTAGAACTTTCAGAGCTAGGAGGAACCGCTCGCTATGGTACAAGCTGGTCTTGCGAGATGAATATGAGTGGCTCAAGTGCTTTCTGCGAAACCTGCATGCATGAAATAAAATTGAACGGGTGTCGGGTGGATACATAGTTATGTGCTACGCCAACGTCCGGACACATCGATGAACGTAGATAGAGGGGGTTAAGCTGAGGGGAGGTGCAGGGGCATCTTCTTTGTGGAGTGGGCGGAGTTCTTAGGCAGTGGCAGTATCCGTCGTCCGTAGTCTGTCGGCTTGCCTTACGAAGTTAGCAGCAAGACACAAGGAATTGAGGGACGGTCCATGCACGATACTACTCGTCATGCAGGAATAGGTCAAGTTGGAGGCGCTGTGCAGCTGCATGGAGCCTCACCCCAGTTTGGTGAGCGAGGAGCGCATATGACCGTAGAAGTACGTGTAGAATAACGGATATTCCAAGCCCGGCACGAGTCGTTGAGATCCCCCTTTCCAAAGCTAGATTCTTCGGCCAGCGGTCAGCCCAGTCGTAGGAGCAATAGTACTGAAAAAGCAGCTCAGGTTGTGGATTTGCTCTGTGTCTGAGCAGGCGTCATTTTTGTTGTTGGAGAATCAGCTGGGGCCGTCTGCCTGTCTGGGCGGATTTATAGTCATTGTTTTTTTTTCTTGCTGCAGTTTCCATGCGTTAAAAATCATGGGGTAGATGTAGTGCAGGATAACGAAAAATGACAGTGCCACTACTAGTGGTTCACCAGTCTTAGAAGGCAGATAGAGGATGGAGCAGGCACGTGGGAATATGGACCCAGTCTTGCACGTTTTACCATTGCTTTTACCTCTTACCTTTCATCCATAGAACGAGTACTATCGAACGAGCACTGACTCAGAAACCTGGAGATGCAGACAAAGAACCCAGATCAGCAAGGATTGCGACTGTTGGCCCTTGGTATGTCCATTCAATGCAAACTCTTCTGTTTACAACTCTCGAGTCTGAATCTACTGATCATAGATGATGGCGGTATACTCGGCCTCTCCGAGCTCCTCGTTATCAAAGAGATCATGAGTCAAGTCCAACGTATCGGAGGCCTTTCATCTGTTCCACGCCCCTGTGAATATTTTGACCTTATTGGAGGTGTTGGAACTGGAGGGTGTGTCTGCCTGTACTGCTTACGGTCCCGGACTGTACTGATTCATTCTATTCCTATCAAAGAATCATTGCACTCATGCTTGGCCGACTTGAAATGCCAGTTGACGAGGCTATTCAGCAATATGTTACACTAACAAAACAGGTCTTTTCCCAGAAGAAGCGTGGCACTACCAATCAAGTCTTCAAGGCTAATTTATTAGTCAATGCAATAAAAGCTGCCATTACATCTACTGGACAGCTCTCAGATATTTTGATGAGGGTTGATGATAATCCATACTGCTTCACGTGTGTTTTACATTTTCTGTTTTTGTGTCAATGCTAATTTGCCTTCTAGTTTTGTAGCTGCAATTCCAGCAGCCAGTATGGCACAGCCTTTTCTGTTCAGATCATACAAGGTAAATTCCAATCAAGGCTATAATAGTAAAGTATGGGAAGCAGCACGAGCTACTACAGCAGCTCCTAACTTCTTTAAGCCTGCTTCTATTTATGATTCTGGACTTGAAGAGACATTCTTGGGGGCTTCTCTTGGCTGGAGTAATCCAGTTGAACTTGTTTTGACTGAAGCTGAGAATGCTTTTCCTCTAAGAGATGTGGCCTGCATTATTAGTCTGGGTTCTGGTCATCCAGGCCCTATTGTCTTGCAGGTGTCTAAAATGACAAAACAGGATACTTCTTTGATTGAGGTTCTTGAGAAGATTGCTACTAGCTGTGAAACTATTGCTGAGAAGATGGATCAGCACTTTAAGCATATCTCTGAAGTGTATTATAGAATGAGTGTTGAACAGGGTCATCAAAAAATTGATGTCAAGGACTGGACAAAGCTTTCAGAGATCAAGACACATACTAGGCACTATCTTGAGCAGGCAACTACTGTGAAAATAGTAAATTCTATAGCAGAGGCATTGTTTAAAAGTCCTAAATTTTTACCTGTCAAAGAACTTAGTAAGTTAAGTCTCACATATATAATAGAGATTTTGAATTGAACATTGATTGTAATATAGATGGACCTGTGATGTTAAAAACAGCAGCAGTGCTAGAAGCTTCACAGCATATTCCTGCCCCTACCTCTATTTTTACTGGAAGACAAGATATTCTTGGCTCACTAGACAGATACTTTGACTCTGAAAAATCTTCTGTATATCTGAAAGAGCAGAGAAGATATGTTCTTTATGGCCTTGGTGGTGCTGGAAAAACCCAAGTTACACTCAAGTTCATTCAGGATTGTGGAGCAAAGTTTACAAATATCTACTGGATCAACTCTGCAACTAAAGAGGGAATTGATAGCACCCTCAGTGGCATTGCTCAAAATCAAAAACTTGAAAAAGCCACATCTAGAGCTTTTCTTGACTGGCTTTGCTCTGAAAAGAAAGAGTGGTTGATTGTTTTTGACAATGCAGATGACCCAAAATTGAATCTGGTACATTTTTTCCCTGAATGTGCACATGGAAATATTATTGTTACAACAAGAAACAAAGAATGTAAAATACTTGCCCCAGATAGCAACTATGGTGTGCATGAAATGGCTCCTGCAGATGCAGTGCAATTATTGTTCAAAACAATAGGCCAAGGAGAAAAAATGAAGAAGTAGCCTTTCAACTAGTCAAAGAGCTTGGATATTTTGCATTAGCTGTGAGACAGGCAGGTGCTTATATCTGCAAAAAGAATATGAGTTTGAGTGACTATCTTGTTAGTTACACAGAGGATCCAAAAAGACATCAAATGAAGGTATTGCTCCAAAGTGTTGATAGATATGAATACTCAGTATATGCTACCTGGAATCTCAGTCATTCTCAGCTTCCTGAAAAGGCCCAGAAGCTTCTCAGAATCTGTGCTTGTCTTTTCTATAGTGAAATCACATTTGACATTTTCAAGTATGCATATTCTCAGATTGATGAATGTGAAATGAGTGAAGCTGCTGAGTTTTTGTCACTGTTTATTGATGAGGAGAAGAATTGGGATCAATTTTTGCTGGAGGAGACAATAGACATTCTGGAATCATACTCATTAGTCAAACAACTGACTAGAAATTCCTTCAGTATACATCCTCTTGTGCATCAATGGAGCTATGATAGAGAGGGAAAAAATATACAAGAGAATTCTAGAATCTGTGCAGGTCAGCTCCTGAAAGGGGCTTGTATTAGATTAAAAACAGAAGTGAGCCACCAACATCTTGTAAAAATATTGCCTCATTTGAGACAGTGTGAAAAGCTTGGATCCATGCCTATCAGCCAAATTGAGATATTCTCATTAATATATGAGGAGTGTTTGCAATGGAATGAGAGTGAAAGAATGCATGAGCATATTTTAGATAAAAGAATGCAAATGTTTGAATTAAATCATCCTGAGACTCTCCAAAGTATGAAAAACCTGGCACTTGCATACTATAGACATGATAAATTGCAAGAAGCAGAGGATCTTCAAACTCATGTTCTTAAGATTCATGGAGAGAAGCCTGGCTCAGATTATTCTGAAACTCTCAGTATTATGCAAAATCTTGGAATTATATGGAGAAGGCAGGGTAAATTACATAAAGCAGAGAAGCTTCAAAGACAAATCCTGGAGATTTATAAGGAGAAATTTGGCTTAGATGATTTTGTGGCTGTCAAGATCATGCAAAACCTTGCAACTACATATAATTGTCAGGGTCAATTGCAAAAAGCAGAGGGGCTCCTAAACCAGGCTCTGGAGATTCACAAGGAGAGACTTGGCTTAGATCATCTTGAGACACTTGATATAATGGAAAATCTTGCAACTGTATATAGCAAACAGAGTCAATTCCAAAAGGCACAGAGGCTTGAGGCTCAGGTTCTGAAGATTTGTGAAAAGAGGCTTGGCTCAGATCATCCCAAAACTCTCAATAGTAAGCAAAATCTTGCAGTGATATATGCAAATCAGGGTCAATTACATAAAGCAGAGGAACTTCAAATTCATATTCTTAAGACTTACAAGGAAAGCCTTGACCCAGATCATCCAATAATTCTGAATCTCATGCAAGAATTTGCAAAAACATATATAGCCCAGAATCAGTTGCAGAAAGCAGAGGAGCTTCAAAGTCAGCTCCTGGAGATTCATAGAAAGAAGCTTGGGGCAGATCATTCTGAGACCCTCAGTGCTATGCAAGATATTGCAATCACATATCATAGACAAGGAAAATTGCAACAAGCAGAGGAGCTTCAAAGCCAGGTTCTGAAGATTTATAAGGAAAAGCTTGGCTCAGATGATTTGCAGATGCTTGATATAATGCAAGATCTTGCAGCTACATATAGGAGTCAGGGTCAATTGCAGAAAGCAGAAAAGCTTCAAAGTCAGATTCTGAAGGTCTGTAGAGAAAAGCTTGATCCAGATCATTCCAAGACTCTTAGCATTATGCAAGATATTGGAATTACATATTTTAAACAGGGAAAATTACAGCAAGCAGAGGAACTTCAAAGTCATGTTCTCAAGATTTACAAGGAGAGCCTTGGCTCAAACCATCTTGCAACACTCAAGATTATGCAAAACCTTGCAGCCACATATGGGACTCAGGGTCAATTAGAAAAAGCAGAGGAGTTTCAAAGTCACATTCTGGAGATTTTTAAAGAAAAGCTTGGCTCAGATCATCACCAGACCCTTACTATCATGCAAGATCTTGCATTCACATATCTTTTAAAGGGTCAATTGCAACAAGCAGAGGAGCTTCAGAGCTACGTTCTGAAGGGTCACAAGGAGAATCATGGCTCACACCATCCTGTGACTCTCAAGACTATGCAGGGTCTTGTATATATATATAAAAGCCAAGATAAATTACAAATAGCAGAGGAACTTGAAGCTCAGATTATAAAGATTCAAAAGTCAGAGCTTGGCTTAGAGTTGTAGTTATATCTTATTGCTGTTTTCAATAAAGTTGGCCAGACTGCCATTTTTGGCAAACACCAAATTTGTTGACTTCCAACCTTCCAAGTTAATTAGCTCTCTCAAATTTCATCCAATTTTATAGATAAAATATGTCTTAGCCTTGTATTAATGAG
>JABCKI010000446.1:0-12616 GCA_018282025.1 Sphagnurus paluster
TTTTTTTTTATTTCTTAATTAAAATAAAATTTTATTTTTTTCAAAGGAAAAATATAAGGATTAAAAGTAAAAAAAAAAAAAAAAAAAAAAAAAAAAAAAAAAAAACAGCACCCAAGACATCGCCAAAGCTTAGGAGATCACGTTCGGATTGGGGTCGAAATACATATAATATTGATCAAATATCCATGTAATAACTTAGATATACCATGTAATACCTTAGATATATATATATACTCTTAAAAGTGCAAAAAAAGACCGTAATACTTCACGCGTGCTCCATCGTCGAACGTGGTCAGAAAAGGTCAATATATTTGTCACGGAGTTCCAGGGACCTCGGACACTGCATGACTAAGCCTTCTTACCTTCCATATACAGACCTGACCCTGGAGGACAACGGTAAGTTGCGCAATGTGGCCAAGGTGCGCGACTGGGAAAGCATTGAAGAACTCAAGAGATCAAATTAACTGAAATTTCTAATCGGTCGCCCGTCATAAAACAGCTCCGGTGCAAATCGGTATGTGTAACTAATATTACCCTCCAAACTTGAAGTTCTAAAATCTCATGGGACCGGGAGGCATAATACGTGACCCTCCAAACATCGCAGCTGAAATCATCTACGGTTCGAGATGCACACCACTAGCGCTTACCGTTTGACCGCTCACTTGCATTATCTTGTTCGAAACTGGCAAGTAGTACAATGTTGGTACATATGCAACACGCCGTGCTAACAGCCGCGACGGGCCGAAGCCCGCCGCGCGTCATCACGTGTCAATGTTATGAAACACTGGGGCTTCGCGCTGCGGCCCGCGGGAGTGACGGTGTTTCTCCTGCCACCATTGCTCTTTCCCAGCCTACCATCATTTTCGGTATACGGTGCCGCTAGTGTTGCAGCCCCGCTTGTACCCAAATAAAAAATTATACTCCCCGAAAGAATTGGGTGTGCAAAAGGTGATTCGTCAGTCAAGGTACTACTACGTAGTAGGAACTATTCTAATTGAAGCTCACTCTGACCTGAGTACCTCCGTTGCGACTGCTAATCTGGCTTCACTCAAGATCGAGATAATGAGTGCTTGGTTCCAAATGCTACGGCCCTTCAGTGACACTCCCGTTGAGTCCGACATCAGTCCTGATATATCACTGCTGGTTGCCAGCTGGCTGTGAGGCGACAGGCCCAAGTTCTATTTCTCGGTGTGTAAGGCTCTTGGTCCCAACCATTCAAAACGTCAGATTACAATATATTCTCCCTACTGTAAGCACCACTAAGTCTAATACACGCATATGCTCATTATCTGAGTTTTTGACACAATTATCTTTGTCGACCCCTCTTACTCCATATTCCTTTAGAGCGGCGCAATCATATCACAATCTATCACACTATTCAATGAATCGGTTTTCCAGAGATCAGGACGGGCATGGGTTTATCCCCTTGATCTTCGAATCATTTATTTTAACCTCATCCTGTCACATACGGCATCATGCTACTTTCAATCCCTGTGTGAGTCAAATTCCTCATCACAGCGGAGCACCTTGTTTGACAAGCAGAAATAGACCTGTGATCATGAAGTCGTCGATTGTGTGGATAAGCCCCCAGACTTGTGAAACGATATGTATACTCTAACCACGTGTACGAATACGAATACTTGACAGCCCGCCTGTGCATAAAAGGCGTTCAAACCGGCTACGATTTGCGCCGGAATCCCTATGGACTCTTCTCTGTATAAATCTGTGACTACGCGCCGTGGTCTCCAGTACAGCTACTACTCCTCCGCGCCTTCTGGAGATAAGCCTGTGCTCGTCTTTGCCCACGGCTTCCTTGTTACTTCTTACGCATGGCGATACCAAGTGGAATTTTTCAAAGCGAGTGGCTATGGCCTCATAGTACCGGATCTGTTGGGGGTCGGGAAGTCCGACAAGCCCACCGACCCAGTTCAGTATAGAATGAGTTTGATCGTACAGGACTTCCTCGATATCCTAGACGCAGAGAAAGTGGCTAACGCAATTTTAATTGGCCACGTCTGGTAAGGAGTAGATTTTTGTTCTCTTGCCTTGAGTGATGCTTTCACTCACCCATGGAAACCTAGGGGTAGCCTCATAACTACTCGCATGGCAAACTACTATCCCGATCGGTTTATCGGGTTCGCTTTTCTTGGGGTCGGGTATATACCGCCCAATGAAACGGAGAAGTTCGTCAAAGACGTAAGCTTTGGCCCTCGTTTTTCTTGAAGGGATTACCACGCATCCTCGTAGCGCGACGACGAAGACGGTTTCAACTTCCAACACTTGGGATGTGGCCATTCTTTGCTTCGGAAGATGCCCCGCCGCTCATCAAAAAGAATGTTAGCTCCCATTCCTCAGCCTTTTCCACGAATACATAAAGCTTACCAGGCCTTTTCAGTTTGATTCGCTCTTTAGTTTGTTTTTGGCTGACGACCCCAATGTTTGGACTTCAAACGTTGCGCCGCCTGAAGCCACTCGGGCGTGGGTTGAAGCAAACAAGAAAACTCAAGTTGTTTCATTTGTTCCCGAAGAGGTTCGTATCATATCTCGAGGTCTGTATCTAGATGCTGAAATTTCACCTCTAAAACCAGGAGTTAAATATCCAGAAAGAGCTTCTTCTGCAGGGTGACCTGGAAGCCGAATTATGTTACTTCAAAATGTTAGCTTTGGGGATAGATGCCCAGGACACAAAGAGTAGTGTCATCTGACAAAACTTATCATTTCGAACTTTATCTTACTCCTCGTAGGCATCAAGCCGGAAAATTACGTTGTACAGAAGCCTGTGTTTTTTGCTTATGGGATGAAGGACAAAATCTCTCGTGTCACAGCAGGAAAAGCATCTTCAGCTCAGTATTGCAGCGCTCTGACCGTGAAAGCGTTCGAAGCAGGCACTTGGTTCATGTGGGAAGTGAAGGAGCAGCTCAATGAGGCCTTGTTAGAGTGGATTCAAGGGCTATGAACTTGTCGAGGCAACAGTTTTTTATTAAAATTTTCAAAAAAGGGAGATTTTCTGCTGTAACTTCAACGAAATTGTATGCGAAAAAATAAAATGCACTTTTATCGACGACGCCACGCGCCGCCATGTGGGACCGAAACCCCGGACAGGCGGCGGGCCGGTACATCTACGTTGCCAACGAACAACTTTCTTCATGGATCTTGAACTTGCCGACGTTCACGTTCTTGTCACCGGTGAGATTCAGATTCCTTTATCAATTTACCAGTTATTCACTAGGAGAGACTGTATGTAGGTGCAAGCGGAGGTATCGGACTAGAAACTGCCGACGTATTCCTCCGTAAATCGCTCATATCTCTGCCACTCGCCTTCTAAATCTCGCACAGAACAAGGTGCAAAGGTCACAGCACACTTTAACTCAAACGACAAGACTCTCCAACCTCTGATCACGAAATACGGATCGGATAAAGTACAAGCCCTTCAGGCCGACCTCACTCTCGAGAGCGATGTAGCGCGCCTGTTCTCTTTGGCCGCTACATCTTTTAGACCTGTGCAAATTATCATCGTAAACCATGGAGTATGGCCTGCGGTAGACCAGCCCGTGGTTCAGATGTCGCTCGATCAATGGAAGTCCACCATCGACATCAACTTGACATCCTCGTTCCTAGTCTGCAGAGAATTTTTGAAAGCACTTCAGGGAGCCTCGGATGAAGTCAAAAATTATGCATCGATAGTCTTCATTGGGAGTAGCTCAGGCCGATTCGGTAGGAACAAGGCTTGCGCCACCTACCTCTCCGCATTAAGAATCTGATCGACATAACATACTTAGGTGAGGCGGGTCATGCCGATTATTCTGCCTCCAAGAGTGGTAATTCTCTTGAGCTCAAATTCGCAGTGAATTACTGATCGGATGCACTTCCAGCCATGATGTATGGTCTCACCCTGACGCTAAAGAATGAAATCGTCAAGATTGCTCCAAGAGGTCGCGTCAATTGCATTGCTCCAGGATGGGTGAAGACTGCACGTATTATTCATTCCTAACCTCTTCCGCGGGCCCTGAATTGAATTTACAGCCAATGGCATTGAAGGATCCCGATGTTGTTTACCGCGCAATGGCAACGTACGGAGTCTGCAGCTATCATTCTGCAAGGCTACTTCACTTAACTGCTGCCGCCTTCGCAGTACCCCGTTGAAGAAAGTCGCTTTGCCCAACGACGTCGCAAACCAGGTTGTCATCATTTCTTCACCGAAGGTGTCTGGACATATTTCAGGCGAGGTCATTATGATCACTGGTGGACTGGAAGGTGATTTCCTCGACTGACAACTCACCCACCGCCCACTCTTTCTAATGTTGTACGAACCTTGCAAGGCCGCCTACTGAATCTGCCTCAAGATCTGTAAATAACGTCTGTAAAGTGTAGCCGTTTGTAATTGTAAAGGGGGCGAATGGTTCGTCCAAACGAGGCATCGAAGTCTCTAATAGGTACAAGTACGAGGTCCGGGTATAAATGTTTGTTTTTCTGTCCGCAAGGTTCATATTTCAAGAAGTACAAAGAAAGACCAGAGTCTAATTCGGTATTCCCTCAAGAGCTTGGTATTTTGCCATGGAGACGGGCGTCCCTGCTACTGGCTCCAATAGTGACCTTGATCGTACCTTCGGGTTTGCGCCAGCCTTGTGCAACCGTGTCCCAAATCGAGAGGTCATAACGTGAGAGGTTGATAGTAACGGTTGCAGTCTGACCAGGAGCGATCTCGACGTTGGTGAATCCCTTGAGCAGAGAAGGAGGCTCGCCCGAAGATGCTGGCATGTTCAGGTATAGTTGAGGTATCTTTGCACATAAGCATATCAGAGAGTTGCCATGGTAGGATCACTAAAGGTCAGTTACCTCGCCACCATAAACTGAACCGGTATTCGTGACATCAAACGTGACGCAGTATGCGGGCCTGTGCAGCCTGTAATTGCCATCTCAGATGACAAGTGGGGACGCGGAAGGGTAGGACTCACCACAACGCGGTCGAAGAGCCTTGTCCGACAGGGCTGGCCTGTCCTGCATCCCAGGCTTCCTGAAGGTCAATCTGCGTGCCATCCGGGTTGCCGAGCTTTCCGATAAGCAAGTTACTATATGCAAATGTGGTATAACTGAGGCCGAAACCGAATTCGAAGCGTGGCGTTATGTTTTTCTTATGTTCTATTGTGTCAGGTCTTGAAAAACAAGATAATGCATTTCAACTTACGGCATCAAAGTGGCGATAGTCGATTTCAAGACTAAAAAAGGTAGATCAGCATCCACGATGCGGAGCTTTTCACTCGATAGGTATTGCTTACCCCTCAGTGTAGGGAATAGAGAGGATATCATTAGGTCCTCCACCGAGAACCAACTGTGCGGAGTAGTCTGATGGTTGTTTCGCAATGGTATACGGGAGCCTGCCCGAAGGGTTCCAAAGGCCGTAAAGGACGTCAGTAATAGAGTTTCCAGCTTCCTGGCCTGGTGCACCGGCCCAAAGAACCTGTGGAGCGTGCTGCTTACGAATGATTGTCCTACATAGTGAAGCAAGAACCTACGGCAGTGACATTGGGATGATCAATCCATGGCTCAATTATCAGTGGTCCAACGCTGTGTACAATGACAATTGTGCTGTTATTCTGTGCCGCGACGGCCTTGACAAGGTTGTCACCCCCGTGCCAGGCGGTCAAGTTTTTGCTGCAAAGATTCATTCATTACACTCCTGCGACTGATGGAAGAGAGGGGGCTTACCGATCTCCCTCGTTGCCGTCGACTGTGATGTAACCCTCGCCAGAGTTGGAATTGATGAATACCAGAGCAGCAGACTTGCGTATTGCGATGTTACCGGCCCGTGCGAGATTGAAGTCATCCAGGAACCATGAAACGCTAGTCCGATCTTCACGCGCACGACGCTGGATCGCATCTAGAGGCTATTCGAGGATTGGGTCGTGTAAATACAGCGGCCGAACCTAAATTAATATACAGGCACTCACAGTCACCAGGTACGTCAAGTTCGTCGTGCCAGAACCCCATCCCATCGCAAGCACGCCATCGTTTCCACCCTGGTCGCTGAACTGGTTTGGTCCAATCCTGCCGGGTCCAGCATCGCTCCCGATAAGTACGATACTTCTGGGTTTCTTGAGCGGTAATGCGTTATTCACGTTCTTAAGAAGAACAGTACTGGCAGCACCGATCTCACGGACGAGCTTGTAGTGATCAGCTTGTACGTCTACGCGCTCGTTTGTGTCTTCATTGTCTGGACGGAAGGCATCGAAGTTGGGCTTGGGGTATCCTGGCGCATCTTGTCCTAAGAGATACCAGCCCGCAAGGATTCGTGTGGCTAAATATATCCACCTTAAGCATTTGCAAGTTGTTCGTATACATGAATATATACACGCACCCATGTCATCGACTCGAGACTCGGGAATCGTGCCGTTCAAGACGTATTGCGTGAGGTTGGAGCCAAAGTAAGTAGTTCCAGAATTGAAGGTGACATCACCTGCAAAGTCTAAGTCAGAAATAAGAGTGCAACGTGCTGCAAGGCAGTATTACCGGGCATAGTCATCTAGAGTGTGAATAGATCACTAGTTAGCAGACTGGAGATGAATCGGCGGTACTTACATCAAGTCCTGTGATGGCCGACAGTGTGGAATGGGTACTAGAATGAAATCTGTAAGTTAATCTAAAATCGGCGTTCCATGTGCTACGCTTACGCCTGCCAATCAGACATGATATCTAACATATTTTCCGTCAGCGAATTCATAGAAAGGATATTGAACTTGTTTCGGACTGACATCCTTGGAAACCATACTCGCGCTTGACAATATCATTCATAACCTTGTCATTCTCACAGGCATATGTACCATTGACGAGGTCTAGAATCTGATCAGCTGAGAACAGTGAAATACTATCGAAATCAACATACTGTACGAGCACATCATACTAGCAACACCGGCCATGACGCTCCTCAAGAAGGGGTGAGTGTAGATCTCGTGTTGCGTCCGGTCGTCGACATCGGAAGTTGACTGGGTGCGCTTGTGTTCTTGCTCACTTTATAGACCGCTTCAGTTATGATTTCAAGCTAAAACCATCGGGTTTTACTTACTTATTGACCAGATGTTTCGCGCAGGCTTGGACACCCGCTTCCTGCATCCCCAATATGGTCTCGTAGGCTGCTTCGCCCGTTAGGTAAGGGTCGGCACCGAAGCCTTCCCAGTTACGACCTCCTTCTGCAACACGGCCCATGTTCATCATAGGACCAAGAGCCACGTTGACGCCTTTGCCAACATGCTCTCTGCCCATGAACAGACCACGCAGGCGCATGAGGCGACGGTTGAAACTGAACTCTGTTGAAAAAGCATTCAATCGAGAGGCAAAAGAACAGCTTACGTAGCAGCTGCATTCACGCCTGTGGGGAATGATGTGACGTAGTCCGCAAGACGAACGCCTAGAGGCGCATCCTTCAGGGTAAAAATAGTAAGCTAAGAAGACAGCCTTGCGTTATGCACGAACCTGTAGGCAAAGGCCAGGCCAGCCGCGACCTCCAATGGGTTGAATGGATGGGATGTTCCCCTTGTTCATAGTTGGTATTGTGTGGGGCTTAGTAACGAGTGTGTAAAACTTACGACGCATCGCCCATTTGTCCAGCCTACTCCAGTAGCTACACTTACTTTCTCGTCCAGAGAAAAGTTTGCGATCTAGATAAGCTTTAGAACAAGAGCGCGTACAAGGGCGTGTGCGGCCGTTTTTGGCCGCCCGAGATGTGCACGAGGACAACTCACCTTTGCTTGCGCTTTGGCATACGCTGCAGCCCAGGCCGGTGCGAAGTCGGGAATCAAAGGAGAGTTGACCTGCGGAGGGTGTGTACTGTTATTAACTGTGCATAGACAGACACGACTTTGCGACAAACCGGTGGTGGGCTCTTCGGATCTGTGGCGGGATATATACTTGGAACGGGAGCTTGAGACGGGGTTGGGAATGGGGAGAACGTGTAGGTAGAGACAGGTATTGCATTGATAGCAGACAAAGTCTGAGGATTGTCATCTGGAGCCGTTGTAGGTGCAGAATCAGCGGCGGAAGAGGATTCTGTGGACGATGTGGAGGCGACAGACAGCGAAGAGCTGCTCTCTGAAACGGACAACGATGCCGATTGGCTGGAAAGTGCAGTGGTAGATGTTTCAGAACTTGTTGCAGACTCGGTCGCTGCTCTGACGAAGGGTAGGAGGAGAAGGAGCCCCAGTCTGAGCTTGGTCCCGGAGACCATGGTGGTTGACGTTGGAGTGGTGGATGGACGTAAACCGAGTGTCTACCTTCATCTCTCTGTGCGCGCTAAGATTATATACCGTCAGGGTGTTGAAGAAGACCAAGAAGCGAGTATCGCTTAACTGCGGGACAGTTGATTGATCCTTCTCGCATACGACTGAGTCGTCTACCCAAACGTCTATATCCAAGAGTGCTCGCCACCTCGCCACCTTAACCAAAGGATACTTAGCTCTCAAAAATACACCTCCCAATGACCATTTTTCGCTGGTCACTTCTTACATCATAAGATTTATAACAGATTGTCAGTGTAGCACACACACATGGTACCATCTGACCCTGGCTTCGGCCCAAGAACTCTTTTGGAGAGTCTGGGGAACTTCTTCAAAAAATATTCCAAATGGCTCTACTTGCGTGTACCCCGTGGGGCTTGAGTTCACTGTACCACGATGCATCACACTAGATCACACTGTCGTCAACAGGCTTAGGAAAGGCTTCTCCATCTTCTCCAACCCGGCACCATGTGACACCATTCTCTCGACGTTCTATGATTGGCGGCAAGGCGGTGGTGATTGAAGTGACCAAAAGACCTCGTTTATTTTCATCGATATCGGCTGCATATGTGAGGACTGTCGAGCATTAATCGCGATAAATATTTATCCCCACAAGCGTCTGTTTCTTTCCATTCGTTGACTCTGTATTTCTTGTATTTCTGTTTTCAGGGTGCTAAATCCGCTTCGGCCCGCATGCGTTATTTATTGTAGATGCTCAGTATTAAAGACAAACCAAGTGCCTCGGAGCGAGTACAGCGCGAGACGGAAACATTGGCATGAATATGGCGACTGCAGTATCAAAGAATCCTCCCCTGAATATCCGACGAGCACCAGCGAATGTCCCTGGTTACTGGGGTGATTTCTTTCAGCGTCAGCTTGGTGTCACCACTCCTTCACAGGTCATTAAAATGTGGTTCATGGCTCAAAATATATTATAATTTCAAGACTACGGCAATCGGGAGTGACGTGGCTCTGGTTCGCGTCCTGCCGTTGTGTTTTCGTGTGGTACCACAGGACAGGATAAGTAATAATTCCCCACCAACCGTGGGCGGTGGTTTATCGTCTTTTACAGATTGGACGAACGTTCGGTTATCTTACGAATAAGGGGGCGCTCAAGGCGGCTGGTGAATATTCTAAAGAGATAAACTAACCTCCATGCCTGGCGAGACTCGAGATGTTGGCTCAGCCCGCTCGAGGGTTTTCTACGATCCAGCTGAAGCAAAAAATTATACTCGTAGGGTTTCGTGTATATCCGTGCTCTATTGGGAAATTCAATATATAATGAACAGCGCGAAAGTGATTATTCAAGTAAAGATGATGGGTATGTTATGTCGAAAACGTAGTCCTTTGTTGCTTTTGGGGACTTAATATGTCCCGCCGCGATTTCTGCGCCCATAGCGTCGACCTGAGCTACGCGAGCCGCAGCATCTGCAGCAGAGGATATCCACAATGACATCAAAGATAGTGACGATCACCTAGAAATTTCATTGCTTTCAGCACTGATGGTCAACGTGCTTCAAGCTCCTGAGACTCACTGTTGTGATTGCGCCCACAATCGCCATTATAACGTTAGCAATGGCGGAAATGACGGCGTTAATTCCGCGACCAATTGCAGAGAATATGGAACCCTTTAAGGCATGGCGTAGGTTAGTCAGGGGATTGTGGTTCGTGTATTGTGAACCTCAAGAAACTCACCATTGATAAATAATTGCGATCAGATGAGTGTGCTGAGGAGTTCGTGGTATGGAACGTCTCGGAACTAACCTACATTGAACACCCTATATATAGTTAGCGTCGATATCCACGATGATGACGACTGAGCGCATTGGGGACAGAAACTCAACGATGACGCACCTGAGTTGGTGATGTCATGATCGACGTAAACTCAGGCTTGGCAGTGCTATGATTCATGTCTTCCTAGCTCCCAGCACCCAACACTCATCATGAGTTGATGGTAGGAGTGTTTATATAGTTACGCATTGACCCCTGGGCTGCATTGACTTTCCCGCCTGCTAAAGACGCAGAAATATGGCAAGCAGCCTGGCCATCGCGCACATCGGCCACCAGAGCGGGGTCACAGAAATAGATTAGAATGTTACGCCAGGGATTCAAATCCAATCTAAAAGAAACAAGGGATATCTCCTTCTAGATATCACAGAAGAAGTTGAGTCCGAGTCTGGGGAGAACTCCTCGATTATTTGACCAGTGGGCTCCCAGCAAAAGTTTGTGAGACGGATCATCGTCAAATTCGACGATGTGACGTTTACAGGCACCCAAGGCCTTCCCGGCGGGGCAGCTGCTGGGCCTTGATAATCAACAAGAAAAGGTCAAGGTGACCAATGTGTTACACATTGTGGAATTCAATGAAATTTACAAGGAAGCTTTCTACCTTGCAAGTGCAAAGTTCTAGCTTGAGTTGTTCCAGCTTCCGAGTACCTCATGAGCAGCCTCAGGCTATGTGATATGATCACTAATAGTCCGATTGATTTCCAATTTCCAGTAACTTTGACTGGTGTACAGTACGGTGCATGCTAAATTTACAGACGTTATTGTGCCACATAATGGAGAAGTACAATCCACCACCCTCAAGACTTTCTTTCAGGCACGGGCCCCTCCCGGACGACCGGCAGTGATATCAGGATGAATCTTGACGTCCGACTCGATGGGAATGTTGTTACCGAAGGGCCCTGCAACATGGACCCGAGCACTCATTATCTCGATCTCGAGTGAAGGCAGATTGACAGTCGGAATGGGGGTCCGCAAGTCAGCCTGATGAGCGTGGATTAGAATAGTTCATATCGCTTCGACTGACAAATCACCTTTTGAACACGCCATTCTAGCGCTTCCTTCAGATATGGCGCCACAACTTCAATGTCGTAGGAATTGAGATCAGAATACTTCGCAATGGCGGTGTTGAGTTGGATAAAGCCCTCATTGATAGTCTGCTTGCGCTCGACGCAGTTGGCGCACTGGTCGAAGCTCGAGTTCACGAACACATAGTGCGAACCGACGTGACCGTCGGCGCCGATCCACTCTATAGGGTCCTCCGGGGGCGGCTTCAAGAACAGGTGGACGACGAAGCTCTCGCGGAGCTCGAACTTCTTGCAGTGCACACGTGCCGTCCAGTCCAGGAAGCCGTTGGCGGGGTCGATATGAGCGCCACTCGGGCCAAGTGCCACTGGAGGTCCAACAGGTGCCGCGTACCCAGGATGGGCTACATGCCCAGGCGACGATGGGTGTGGCGGACCTGCGTGTCCTGGTCCTGATGGGTTTCCACCATGGCCTTGACCCTGGTGGGGCCCCAATGAGCGGCTGTGGGGTGCCGGTCCGCCCTCGAACTGAGCCTCAAATGAATGAATAGCAGCCTCGAACTTGTCCACCATTTCTCCGACTGTAGAACGGCACACGGATTAGAGCACCAAACAACATCGTCAGAGGAGCGAATCTTACGCAGGGATTGACCTGTGTGCTGGCTACGGGGTTGCTGGGTTGGGTGAGGCTGACCTGCGGAGGTGGGCTGCGCGTGGGCAGACTGTTCGGTGTGAGCAGGCTGCGCAGACGGCGTTTGGGCAGGCGGGGCCGGGGCCGGGGCCGCATGTGGGAAAACGATGCGACCGGGCGTCGGCTTCTGGGGGCTAGTCATCTTCTGCACGAGATTCGTCACATCGGCCTGTGTGGGCGCTCCTTGGAAATCGGGATAAGTGTAGCCCAGGGATTCCCAAGAGCGTGCTGAAGTTGAGACCCAGTAGCTGTCCGGCCCAGATCCGCTCCAGAAGGGGGTCAATGGGGTGTTTTCGTCGATCGTGGCATCAACGGGGATGGACCAGGTACCCTCTTGAGCCGACCCGGGGCTCACAAACGTGTTGGGGTTGGCTGCCTGCCAAAGAGCCAATACACGGTCAACGTTACAATGGTGGAGGAAGAAGATGGGGTCGAATCCTATAAATGTTTTAAGCATATGTTTGGTAGGACCAAGATAGACACCTACCAGCAACTAAAGGATCGTTCATGTGCCCGCCAGCACCTACTATGACGTGGATGGAGTCGTGGATAGCTTCAAGACTGTTCGACTTGTTGCTGGTACTGAATTTGGATACGGTGTGGTTGCTAAAGTCATCCCACTTCTTGACATGGTTGAAGAGACGCTCTACGTTCTCCCGACGCGCTTCCGCCGTAGATTGAAGACGGCTGCGCCGTGTACGTTAGTCGTGTCGATTTATCACGACGAAGAAAGTTTTCCCCTACCTTTTCAAGGTCTGGACAGGCGTAGGGTACTGGGCCATTTCATTCAATTCACCGGTGGTGTGACGCGTGACATGGTGCGGTGAATTTTTTGCTTCACCGATATG
>JABCKI010000447.1:0-12603 GCA_018282025.1 Sphagnurus paluster
GAGGAGGAGGCCTCAGCCCTTGGCTATTTCTAACATATTTGAGTTACATGGCTTGTCACGATTTCTGGGACTTACTGGGGAACTTGCACTACTTCAGTAGTGTGACGAGGATGCCTCAGCTCTTGGCTACTTCTGAGATATTTGGGTCAAAGTTCTTGGTAAATCAAATTCTGGACGCCTCACGTTGAGTTCGGTATTGGGTCAAATTCCATTCTGGCCAGATCTGGAACAATCTTTTGGTCCATAAGCTCTTGGGCCCCTTGATATCTCCGAAGATGAGACGTCGAGTGGAACTGGTTGTATAACTGAGGAGCGTGCTTTAAAAGTTAATATTCATTCACCACACCTTTGCGTCATGTTCCTGCACCAGGACATCATTCTTCAGTCTGGTACCATTCTCAAATGACTTTTTCTAAACCGAAAATTAATGAAAGAAGTAATCAAATCGACTGATAAATGCCTTATATATAGCGACGTGCTTTTGGACCTCTTTCTTGGTGTGATCAAGCTTATTTGCCAGTAAAGCTCTGTCTTTTAAGCCCATCTTTCCATCTGCTTGAGCCTTTAGAACTTGTGTAATCTCTTTCCTGGTAATCATTTCAGAGAGGATTGAGAATAAAACCAAGGAAAGGAAATTTACTGCTCCTCAAGATGCATGTTCAACACCTGCAATTCAGGCGTCTCGACATATTTATTGGCTGCTTCATGTTTTCTGTTTATATACGCCTCGAGCTTTTCGGATGATTTCTTTGGTTTTACTATAGCCTTGAAGCGAGACATTTGAATGATGAAGAGTTGTGTGTGGGTTGAAGGTGAAGATATCGAGTGGATGGGAAGATATCATGATTTTTAACCTTCTTATAGTGCACATCGGAAGTCTTGAGGTGAAAGCTGTGTGCTTCAGCGTTGCTGTTTAGAATGAGGTTCTTGTAACTTGAACAAGAAAATAAGAGATAACAGAAAGTGTTCAAGTCACAACACTTTCGGATAATGACTCCATCAATCACAACAAAATCAGAAATCAATGATGACATTATTGATGTGTGGCCTACTTATGAACTAAAAAGACTCCCTGATCAGTCTGGGTGACATTAACTCTTTACACTCACTGTCTTTTCCGCTCCTCCGTCTTGCACAATCATTCATTGCCACCATATCTTGTCCTCCTTTCACAGCTACAGACTATACCCCTTCTTGTTTTTGAATCGACATGGCTGGTTCTACTAATCAATCACTCTTCGGATACCAGACCTCTTTTGAGAGTTTTCTTGAAGACCTTGTGGACGGCAAATTGTGGGGTCGTGAGCCTTTTTGGGCAGCCTATCAGCCATTTCTTCTCTCCAGAGGATACCGACTTCCTCATCGTTATGAGCCAGGCTGGATTCCCTCGTGGAAACATCTGAATGACATAAAATTTCGTCACCTCTCTGCATTTGAGGACGCCATTACTCCTCAGGCAACCTTCACCATTGTTTCACGCAAAAATCAGGCTGACCATTCCTACAGAACCACGACCTGCTCAATGCTGTGCGGATCTGCGACGGCCGCCAAGTGGTTGTGAAGAAGGTTGCAACTTCTAGCGAGGAGATCCCTATCGCACTCTACTTATCGTCCGAGCCACTGGCCTCTGATCCTAGGAACCACGCTATACCCATACTTGATGTACTTCCTCTACCAGATGACGACACTGCAGCTTTTTTAGTCATGCCACTCCTCCTTCCTCTCCACGTTTTGCCCTTTCGACGTGTCAAGGAGTTCGCCTCTGCAGTGCGCCAATTTCTTGAAGTTCGTTTATCGACATCGGTCCCTTTCGAAACTGATGTCATTCTCAGGGCCTGGAATTCATGCATGAGCATAACATTGCTCACAGGTATGTCCTGATTACTCCAAGAAGATTAAAGCTGATTAATACTCTAGAGATCCTTGTGAATTCAACTTGATGATGGATGCCTCCGAGCTTATTCCTCAAGGCTTCCACTTCTCCAAGCCGAGAACCTACGACGGAATCCACGAGTGGACAGAATGGCGCGAGCGAGGCTCGGTAAAATCATTGCGGTATTATTTCATTGATTTCGGCCTCTCACGTCGTTACGCGACGAACAAGAACGTGAAGGATGTTGGCATTTGGGGTCAGGACAAATCCTTTCCTGAGCGCTCAGCCACTATTCCATATGATCCATTCAAAACAGATATATATCAGTTGGGCAATTTTATCCTGGATTGCATCGATGTACGAAGTTCGAGACCTTCCTAAGATTGTCTTTCTTGACACTTCACTTAGGAACACGATGGCCTTGAAGGGTTTCGAAAAATCGGGAAGGCAATGACCCGTCCAAATCCTGAGGATCGAGCACCCCTCGCAGAGATGCTGAAGAAGGTCGATCGTCTACCTAAGTGGAAGCAGCGTCGACGAGTCTGGCACAAGGGGAATCCATTCTTCCTTCGTTTTCTTATTCAATATTGTGGTTGTCGTTTTTGCATCTGGTGAGCATTATCTCTTCACTTTCTGATCAACACCAATCGGCGTCAATACGCAAACCCAGACTTGGCCTTCACAATTTTTCGATTTAAACTGTTGTTTCTTTTTCTATCATGTCCTTATAAAACCATGTTGTTCTCCTCCACTTGTCTAACCATTTAAATTGAATTCATCTTCTCAAGTTTTAATTGTTATACGTTCAATTAGGCGAGGATGTCTTACACTGCCAATTCTAACTTGATCGCGACTTACGATCTGCAAGATACCATCACTATTGTGTACGATATCACATCTCAGGAATGAATGTTGTACAGTGCACAACCGCCCGTTCTGCCTCAAGAAAATCTTACAAGTAGTGGGCAGTCCGTCGAATGAATGGTTACTGAATAACACTACAGCAGTCGCAACCTACCGCGCGAGCACCACGTCATTTTCAATTGCCATTGACGTTCCCAATTCCCAAATGGCTTTGCTTCTCGGGAGCGCTACTAACTTAGATGCAAGATTGTTTAGGCAAGGACAAGTTGTCCCGTACTAAATGCAGTGCGAAGGCCAACCCGATACCAACCCGCTTTTTTTCCTCTAAAGAGCCGAATTCACCACACCCGCCGAACAGATCGGGGTGGACAGTATGGGTGATGAAGAAATGAACATCAGAGATGCAATGCGGTTCCATTGGTACCATGCGGTGAGTCACGATTATAATTTTTGGTACGACAGACATTCGTGGATCTCGAAAGAATGGTAACACAGCGCAGCAACCTGGGAGACATGTAGAAAATAAACAAGGCCGACAAGCCGATGGAAGATTTCACCAAGAACTACTAGAAGTGTCCCCCGAACCTAGGTGGGACACAGTGGTGCCACACATTGTTGTGGTGTGACAACCTCAGGGAGGTAGCGCAAAGAGCACTCGGGTGTCTGTTGGTACTTGGTAGTCACTGACAATAGTACACGTCCTGTGAGAGCTGCTTCAAGCAGGACAATCGCCTACCCTCCAGCCAAAGCCACCCCGCTTGTCGTACGTCCTACCACGATAGCTAAAATCCCGCCACACGATTACGCAGCTCGACTTTACGTGTCTTCTTGATCTCCGCAACTTGGCTCAGCGCTCAAGGCATATATGCGAGGAGACTCGTTGGCGAAAGACATTCTGCTGGGCTTATCGACGCGTCTCACCGGGCCTCCGAGTACCTGTAATCACGAGAAATAGACGATGTTGACGTGATTCCGTGGCCCACTCCGAACATGCATATCCTATCACTACTGCGCCTGATCGGGACTGGAAGCCCACGACGACCACCGCGAGTTGTACGGCCTGTCTTCTGACACGAGCACGAGCACGAGTATCTGCGGGATCGATGACTAAACGGCAGTGGGTGAGCCGTGGGTTTCTGGTACACGGATGGGTGGACAGCGGAGCAGAGAATGCGGAAGTAATGCCGCTATAGACTCGTTACCGTCTGTCTACTCTTTGAGGGGGTATTTTTTGCTGACAGACAGAATGTCAGCAGGATGGTTACGAGCCTAATGCCACTATGCCATTGGTGATCCGGGATGTCGCGCCGGGTGTATGCGAGAATGCGAGTACGAGAGTGCCAACAAAAGGACGTCTACACTTCTAAAGGACTAGGTACTGAATTCGCTATAGCCAGTTATCTGTGTTACGTGCGTGGCCGAGGCCGTGTACGTGTGAGAGAGTTATTATATGCGGTGCGGCCTCGGGTTGTGCATGTGTGAACGTTCGAACCATTGCAGTGAGAGGGATATTTCATGCATATGATTGGTGGGTGGACCTTGGGCCAGGACAATCGCAAAGAGCTGTGTGGCGTTCCCGATGACGTATGGCGGATTATGAGCTGGTGTGTAAGACTCGTCTGGACTCTGTCGAGTATGCTGACTACCGCTGACTACTGACTACTGCGAGAGACGAGAGGCGTGCGTATGGGGCGTGGTCTGGCCTCCCATTAACGTCGTTTATCTCTCTTCCTCGAGCGCAGTGCCGTGTATGCCGTGTTGAGTCGTCATACCCAGGTACTCTGCTCTACCGGGGCATCCGAACTTCCGAGCCTCCGAACCTCCGATACCAAATGGACCGCTCGAGTGCTCAAGTTCACTTCCCAGCTCAACTGGCTGTGGTGAACCGGCGCACCGGTGCGGTGTAACTGCGTGAGGCACCCGCCTGCGAGCGTGTGTGATAAAAACCGACACGAGGATCGTCGGCCCTGGCCTCGCCAGTGTGTGGAGTGGAATTTGAATGCAAAGAGGTGCTCGTGTGCGCATAAATGTATATGTGTATACACCCCAGCGGCTCGTAGCCGTTTAGCGAAATTAAATGGCAGTTGGAGTCTTCGAGATGTGGGGTGGTGCCGGGCGCGGCAGCGCCAGGGCCATCGGTTGAGCGGCTGAGCGCTGAGGGATGCCGGAGGTAGAGGGGGCAGCGTGTACGGTGCGGGGGGCTTTGCAGGTTATTCCGGTTCGGCGTGCAAATTGAGAGGTTGCTTTTTTCGAAGTGTTACGATAGCGTACATTGCCTGATGTTTACGCATAATGTAATGCAGAAGCAATTCACTTGTGGCAAGATCCATTTCTTGGGGCACTGCAGTGGCACCAGCGTGGCAATTGGGGCAGGGTTTTTAGACACGAGAGGGCTGGACAAGGAAATGGACAAGAACGAGCAGGTCGGGAGAAACAGGAGGGAGTGGACAGATGGCGGCGGGTCTAGGGAGCGAATGGGAATAAAACTGTTTCAGGTCAGGGCTTCCATCGACAGACTGGAGTGAGTCGATTGGAATAAGCCCGGATGTGTTTGGGCGGCCTGCGTCCGACGGATGGATGGATGGCCGAAATTTTTTTTGGATTGATGATGGGGCTGTGCCTGCCTAGAATTTGACTGGGCCAGCGGGGCAGCTGCGCTCAGCGTTGGGTGACTGGGGGTAGTCGTCATGAGGAAGTGGTGGGCTGAGGGACGGTGGTTGTCCGAGTCCTGGAGCCGCCTTGAGCTCATCGTCGGCGTTGCGTCGCGTGGAGCGTGGGAGAGCGCATCGTTTAAATTACCGATATTTTTGGTTCCGATCGCTTTTTGCATGCAACTCAACACCCTGGCCAGCCAGGATGCCTGCTTCCCTCCTCTCTACGAACGCATGTCTACGTGTTAACTCCTAAATCTCTCGTCAACATCGAATGTTCTGCTAGATTCTGCTAGCTAGATGCGTTGTAGAGGCAGCAGCGGCGCCCAAGAGGCTCCTGTCCGGTACCTTCCGTGTTGAAACGCCCACCAATCTCCTTGGTGACCCTGTGTTGAGTTACCGAGTACCATGGGGAACGCAGAAAATAGACCCTGGTCGGACCAATCACAGGCTGCGGGATCCGTCAACGGTGGACCGTGAGTCGCCACGCCGTCTTCTGTGCGGCCAAGAAGCAGGCGTGCGTGATTTCAGCGCACAGACTAGGCTGGCCGCGCCGGCACTCCCAACACGTTCTGTTCTCCAACAATCAGGGTCCACGACAACCATCCAAGGCAACGTCCCCGAACCAAGCCAGCCCGTGCCATTAGGATCCGGAAGGGCCCCAAATCTGTAACGAAATTAAATCATGTCAAGTTCACGGTTTTGCATATAATTCGAATTGACTTCCATCTTCCTCATCCTTGCTCCTATTCCCTACCCCGCGTATACCCTCCTCTCCTCCTAATCATGACTATTGTCCTCACACCCTACTGGTCCGATGGTGTCCAGAAGCTCAAAATGGCGCCCCAACGTGCGTATCATACCCTTGTTGACCTCATAGTACATTCCGCCCACAACGTGCCATGTCCTTCAGCTCCGCCAAAACCAAAACGCGGCCTCATCCCGCCGGAGCTGAACGACGAAGTGCACGCCGCGCGCTGCCTCGCCCAACTGCGCTCCAAGGACAAGAACATCGAAAAGTACATCTACCTCTCCATGCTCAAGGAGCAGGACCCGCCCATGTTCTACCGCCTCTGCCTCGCCTACATGTCCGAGTTTACCCCTATCATCTACACCCCGACCGTCGGCGACGCGTGTATCCAGTTCTCCCATATCTACCGCCGTCCAGAGGGCTTGGTGCGTACCCGTTTCTTCTCGTTGCTTCCGTTGAACAAGGGCGCTGACGATGACGCGCAGTTTATCTCCATCAAGGACAAGGGCAAGATTCGTAGCAGTATGCATCCGTTTTTTTTGCTTCCGCACCCATCTATGTGCAGCACCTGACCGCTATGCTATACAGTCATCCAAAACTGGCCCAAGATCAAAGACGCCCGCATCAGCGTCGTCACCGACGGTGCGTATCCCTCGTACCTCACATCTATATACCACTGACACCCTATGAAGGCTCCCGTATCCTCGGTCTGGGTGACCTCGGCGTCAACGGCATGCCCATCTCTATCGGCAAGCTCTCCCTCTACATCGCCGGCGCTGGGTACGTCTCTCCCCACCTAGGTCGTACCACACCTCTAACCCCTGTCTAGCATCCGCCCAGAGTCGACAATCCCCATCTGCCTCGATCTCGGCACGAACAACCAAAAGTTCCTCGACGACCCGCTCTACCTCGGCCAGCGCACAAAGCGCATCGTCGGGCCAGAGATGACCGCCTTCATGGACGAGTTCATGCACGAAATGTCCGTCGCGTTCCCAAAGCTGCTCGTGCAGTTCGAGGACTTCTCGACGGACAACGCGTTCCTGTACCTCGAGCGCTACAGGAACAAGTACCCCGTGTTCAACGACGACATCCAGGGCACCGGCGCCGTCGTCCTCTCCGGCCTCATCAACGCCGCGCGCCTCTCGTCGCAGGCGTCTGGCCGCCCGCTCACTGAGCACCGTATCCTGTTCTTCGGCGCCGGCTCGGCGGGTGTCGGTGTCGCGATGCAGCTCATGAGCTTCTTCACGCTCAATGGCCTCACCAAGGACCAGGCGCGCGAGCGCATTTGGCTCATGGACTCGCAGGGCATGATCTTCGATGCCAGAGGCCCGATGGCGGAGCATAAGAAGTGTGAGTATTCCTATATGTATACATGTCATTTAGGTGCTCATACACCCTGCTCTAGTCTTCTCGCGCAAGGACTACACCGGCCCCCCGATCACGAACATCCTCGACGTCATCGCGTACGTCAAGCCCACCGCGCTCCTTGGGCTGTCCACCATCTCCGTGCGTAACTCCCTCCCCCGTCTCCAAACCCTACTAACCCACCCACAGAACGCCTTCTCCCCCGACGTCATCCAAGCCATGGCCGCGCTCAACCCGCGCCCCATCATCTTCCCCCTCTCGAACCCCGTGCGCCTCTCCGAGTGCTCCTTCCAGGACGCAGTGCAGTACACCGACGGCCGCGTGCTCTTCGCCTCGGGGTCGCCGTTCCCCAGCCTCGACTTTGACGGGACGACGCTGTACCCCGGCCAGGGGAACAACATGTACATCTTCCCTGGCCTCGGGCTCGGTGCGATCCTGGCGCGCGCGACGAGTGTCACGGATAGTATGGTTGAGGCGAGCTCGTTGGGCCTTGCGGGCTCGTTGACGCCCGAGGAGCATAAGCTTGGGCTGTTGTATCCCCGTGTCGAGCGCAGTATGTGTTTTTTTTTCTTGTTTTTTTTTGGGGGGAGGATACTGATGTGTTTTTCTTTCCCCAGTCCGTGAGATCAGCGCGCATATCGCGACGGAGGTCATCCGTGCTGCGCAGAAGGCGGGCGTGGACCGCACGGCGGCGCTCCGCAATATGGGCGACTTTGAGCTGCTCAACCACGTTAACAGCAAGATGTGGAACCCTTGATCGTGGCCCTCTGCCCCTTGCTCGTCGCACTTGGTTACTGCTCCTCTGCTCCTCTCTCTCTCTCTCTACACTTACTTACCACACTTACATTTACAAGTTACACGTTACACGTTACTGCCACTGCCTGTAGACGCACTGTTTCACTTTTCACTTTCATGTCCTTGTGTAGACTACTATGCCCACTGCTGTATCTTAATATAATGCTACATACATCGCTGGATTTGTGTTTATGTTTCTGCCGTGGTGCAGGTGTATATGTGAGATCTCGATCGAGCTCTCGAGCTCTCGAGGTTGTCCCCCATTCCCGTATATGCGTAGAAGTTGGCAACAAGTACTTGAGGCGCAGTGTCTCAAGGCTGATTCTATTATTCTTAATTTGAAGAAAGAACTGGGGATTCGGAAGCTGTTTCTCCCGAGTATCGAACTTGTTGCCAGTGGCATAGAGCTCGACTGGAACATCGTTAGGGCTTGCGATGGGCGGCAGATATCGATATAGCATTTCACTGTTCACATGGGCCCAAGTAAAGTATGCCGCGCCCGGTGGAAACTTGTATGTACTTCCGGCGTGCCAAGAGCCACCCAAGTATGATAGGTGATGGAATAAAAATCCCGTTGGCGACGGATGTATATATGTAACACGTCACCGAAATGAAGAAATATTATAAGCTACAGATGAACGTTAACGGAGACGGGTTTCTGGTAAGTGCATAGCAACGGGGCCCCCCCACCGACTCGGAAGTATTGATTATAGATACAAAATCGTAACGCTCAAAGAAGTGTTTGTGCTTGTACCATCGTAGCAATATATAGTATGTCGTTCGGCAGCCCAGAGTAAGAGAGTGTACTGGTGGTGGTTTCCCAGAAACATTAGGACCGCGGAGAGAGAAACAGAGGGCGGCCGGCCGACCCACTTGGGCCCAGGACTAGAACGGTTTTGGTTTAGGGACAGGGGGTACTGGCGGCGGCGGCGGCGGTCGCGTCGCATGGAAGGAGCGTCGGTCTAGATCTGGCACGGCGCCGGCGTAGGACTCGGGCTGGGACAATCGGTAAAAGCTAGCATAGCTGGGCGTCGACATGATCTCGGCGTTGAGGATCGATTCCGTCGAGGTCAGGATCGTACCTTCTGTATATGCCCCGCCTGCAATTCAGCAGCTGTGGGACGGATCAGAATTCAAGAGCGGACGTACCGCAGAGGTGCGTGGAGGACATCGTGTCCGTCTCTCCCTTGGACGCGGGGTATGGATGTGTGTTTTGGGATTGGCGCCGCCGTTTTGCGAGGATGAGGAAGAGAATGACGAGGAGGACCACTACGACGAGGAGGGAGCCCAGGGCGCCCGCCAGAATGTGGATTGTCTTGTTGGAGCTGGCAGACTGCAACCCCGACTCCGGTGTTTTTGGCGGCGGTGTGGTGGTAGGCGATGGGCTGGGCGGAAGCTGTGACGTTTCGTATATGGAGACTTCTTCGGTGGCGGCGTTCGAATTTGGGAAGACGAAGAATTTTTGTAGGATGTACGGCGCTGTGAGGAGCCCTTCGGACTCGGGCTCGCCTACTGTGATCGTGAGCTGGTGTTCTTCCAATGAAAGACGCTCGGCGAAGAACAAAGGTTGACCGCGGACTCGGGAGTTTGCCATCGGTTGTGTGGTGACAACTGGTGGGTCGGCGTCGATCATGTACGATGCGGTCGGTGGTAGGAAAGTGTCATTGCTCTGTGGGACTGTACCGAACACCATTATTGCACTTCCTATTGACAGAAGAGCGTAGAGTGGTGCAAATGTTGGAAATCATTGGATGCATAGATTAGAACGACTTGCCATTGAACCGGAAGGACACACTAGCCCCACTTTCTGTCGTTCTATGAGTTGTATCCGAAGATTTGCCCCTCAGTTCCCAGGTCCCGTTGTACACCACCCGTGCATCGTTATCTTGCATCACGCAAGAAGTGCAATTATTTGGTCGGCCAAATGACTTGAAACTACGCGTCACTTCATCCCATTCCACGATAGGTGTATCACTATCCCCTATGTCTCTCGTCGTGACTGAACCTGACGGAACAGAAACTGTAGAGTGTGAACCCCCTGTCCTTTGGATCTATAAGATTCACTCAAACCAAAAAGTGCTGAATTATTCTCGCCTGGAGTCACGCGCGGAGGCATACTATGTCGTTGATGGCAGAGCCAAATGTAAAGGAAAGCGTCCAGCGTCGATATCGTCCAGCGAACTAAAACAAGATAAGTAGAGACTTGAAGGAATAGCAGCTCAGGAGAACAAAGTGATGGGGCCCATCCACAAGTATATCTGCAAGCGAGGCATTTATGTGATCAGGTTGTCAAAGATGCCGGACCAGAGCATTGGTCCGCTGGTGATGAACCATGGTTGAGGTAAGTGAAATAGATACATATGGTGGGTCCATTAACTATCGGAGGTTCACAGTCAGGGCTGGCCCAGAGTCAAGAAGTTCTATGGGATCACACTCCATATCATCGTGTATCAGGAAGACCATGCCCAAGTATAGCTCGCCCAGTGCGAAATGCATAGAATAGGATGTCGGATCCTTTTAGTTGCTCCGCGATTTCTGCGAGAACGAAGAGGCCTTTGGAATCGGTGGTTTAAACGTTATGGTAACCAAAGTTCGAGAACAACCAGGGCACGCCGCCGCTGAGTTGTCATGCCTTCACATCCGAGACGTGATATAGAATCGAGGGACATCATACGTCACCAATATCAATACTCTCAAGTTCGCATGTATATGGAGGAAGATTATATCTAGACCTAGGTGAGTTTCTAACTTGAGGGTGAAGGTTAAAGTCGACCGCGTACTAATTTTTAGTGCTCGGTCGTGAGGGAATACTAAATTGAAAAACTGACACGTCCGGATGTTTGATAGCTTCCGCCGGACGCATATATACTTACCTGTCGATGACCACATCCTTACGAGTCGCGAGTTCATAAAGAGCCCGATATCATATAGATCTGGAGCCTTAGGCTCACATTTATTGTGTTCCAATTCCAATGTATAGGCAAGACTGTCGATCCTGATCATGAATTAGTAGACTCAAATGGACATCTATCAGCTTGAAGCGAATCGAAGCTTGAAGTTGAGAGTCTGTAGGCCGTATATAATTAGTTCGAGATGTAGTGTTCAAATAGGTTCAAATCACAGGCTAAAGGAGGTAACGATCAGGTACTTGTGCACATTAGAGATGACATGAGAAAAACTGGCGTCGAGTCATCCAGACAGCTAACCTGTGAGCTGCGTATCTAGAGTCAAATCCAACAGAGGCCATGCCCAGCGCGTAGTACTAGTAGCTCTCCACAGTTTCTTCTGAGTCGTATCGAGTCATTTTGAGCGTAGTGACCACTTGAAGCTTCGAAATTGAATGCGCTGAAAGCGTCTCATGGTATAGATAGTAGATACCGCGGACGTTATCGATCGCAATATTCAATGACATTGCTAACATGAAGGTGGGTTGAAGTCGTTATCTTTGTAGTGTCGTCATGCCGAAGCCACTCACGCCTTGCCGGTTTACTTGAATGGCTCTATCCTAAAAAAGTAACCGTGATTATGTAATTGACGCTTTGGGATGCAGCGTTCAACGAAAGTTTCTGCTTTTGCATACCTTCCATATGCATGCAAACTTCTGATTTTCTGAAGAGTGCAAAACTTGACTGTCTTCTGGTATTTACTCGCTCTAAGAAAGTGAAATTTTCATAACTTTGACGTCTCGCTGTTTTATCTGGTTGGCCTTTTCGGCTGCGAATAAGTACAATTATTTCGAAAGATTTACCTGAGACTGTAAATTGCTTGTAAATTGGAGGGACCCTGAGGGGTAGGCAGGCAAGTCCCGGTCGCCCAGACTGAGCCGACCTGTGGTTCAAACACCGCCGACCTGTGGTTCAAACACAGCCCACCCGTCGTCAGCCACTGCAGCACATAATTCCCAGGCTCATTATATCATATGTCGAATACAGTTGATAGCCACCGAATTATTATAGTGGTGGGCCACCATTTATTACGGTGGTTAGCCACCAAAAAAATATGGTGGACCACCACCGTATTTCTAACTTTGGGGAGAAAAGAATATATGGTGGTCATTCACTATATTTATTAATTAGAAAATTACCAAAATAAATGTCGCAATGCGGAATTGAACCCACGTCCCTATAGCACAGACACATTTGTCAACCGGTGTAACCACTGCACTATAGGGCAATTAGTAACTGCTAGTTTCGTTAGTACATAGCCCCCCTAAATCATCACAAAGCAGTGGCTCACCACCAAAATACGGCGCATTACAAATATGGTGGCTCACCACCCGAATTCGACACCTTGCAAATATGGTG
>JABCKI010000448.1:0-12564 GCA_018282025.1 Sphagnurus paluster
AGACTGTAAAACAGCTTTGGTATGTTCAGACCATATGGAGTAGTTCTCCCCGTTGAGCTTTGGGTATTTGAAAGCCTCGCTAGAAGATTGCATCTCAAGTAGACCGCTGGCGGGGCCCATAACCTGACGAACGGACGTCGCGAGGCACGCCGGAAGGTCGAAGTCGGTGTGACGCAGTTAAAGGGGTTTCCTGGAGTTCACGAAGGGAAAAGTAACATGTATTAGTGTACATACATTAGTTAGGACTACTGTAGGCGCACCTGGAGTTCACGAAGGGAAAAGTGAACTCCAGTGAGCCGAGTAAACGAAGTTATACCTAGCGGACACATGTTGCGCACATGTGAGATAAGATAGAAAGACGAAGAGATCATAATCATATGCATAGCCAAGAACTATGTTCATCAAGAGAAATACAACTGACCCAATGGATAACTTATGTTCGACCCGCAATTGAGCAAGCCGTTCTGGGACAGTGAGCTTCTCCTTTGCAAATTGATGGAGGGCTTTGCTGAACTCTTCATCAGGGGGGTCTAATAGGGTAAGCAAGTTGGCACTATTGCACTGCAAAAGTTAAAGCTACTCACAGACCTTATCACCATAGCCATTTTTTCCAGATATGTTGTTCCTTGGCATCTGAAGCAAGAGGCCTGATAGAACAAGACACAGAATGGGAGATAATTTATAAAGGATTTTTCAGGCTGAGGTGCGCTGTGTGCACCAATACATCCTAGATTATGAGGCCATCCTGAGGCCATCCTCATTCCATCCTCATTCCAATACAGCCCTACAATGAAGGGTAAAGCTGTATGTAATTCTGGCATCTAGAACGTAAGGTATAAGCGCAAGCTAGTGGCCCTTCAACAGGCCTTGTGCCCATGCACGCTGATTTAAATCAACAACATCAGTGATATATCATTAGTTGACACTACATCAATTGATAATTGACGTGACATCAGGTGTTGCAATCAAACTTTTGACCGTGGACTTCCCGCCAACCTTAAACAAGGCGGAGGGAATGGTCGATTCATCCAACTCAATCCCATCAATCCCAGAACCGTCCAACGGATATTACTAATTGACAGTTAAGCTGACAGGGAAGCTATAGTATACATCAAATTTATGCTCAGCCATCAAGATATTATCTGGCCAATATTTTTCTACGTGTGACGCCTCAAGTGACCCGGAACCCATCCCCAGTGTCGACGCACGCTGCAAGTGGACGGTAGAAGGCGCAAGATCGAGAGATAGCTAACATGAAAGAGTAAAATTGAGTTATTACTCGCAAGGATGTCGCGAGGATGACAAAGGACCGAATGCAAGGAAAGTTGCGGTGGAGTCTCCTGTGGAAGTTGACGAGAAACTGAGATTTGTCCCAGGTTTTATTTTTCGGTACGCACTATGAATTAACATACCCCGGTGATTTACTCAGAGGACGGCGTGATCTGGTGCGCGCGACGGGCAAACATCAAGTTTTGGTGCCAGAAGTTGAAGTTGGTACACCTAGTGCCAATTATTACCGTCACGGCGCTGCGCAACGTGCTCACTGTTCCACATTCAACTTTACCTTTACTGCTGGTAATTCATCCTCCCCGCTCATTTTTTTGCATTTTTTGTTCTCAACTCGGGATAAGTTTAAAACGTACCTCTTGTAAATTAACTAGATATGTATGAATACCGTGGTTGCATCGGTAATGTAACGGTTGCGCACCTCAGTCGTGCTTCTCGGAAAGCGATCGCGACTGAGGTATCCTCATAGTCCGTTGATCACTCGTAAGGTAAAACTCCACAGTAGCAGATTAGATTTGTCTCGCAGTGCTCATATCGCGCCTAGTTGCCGAACCACGCACCACGTCCCACTGCGCGCGCGTTGACTGCGTCATGCACTATCCCAGCTTTAATAATAACATTCCATATTCTTCGTAATTGAAAAAAGCACCTCCATTTCAAATTCGCAATGTTGCCGCTGCGCAATTATTTGAAGTAAAACTTCAAATAGAAAATAATTTTGGAATTACGTCCTGTCGCCCAGCTAGTGGCTAAGATGTATCAAACAAACTCGTTGCGCACTCCAGTATATGTTCACTTAAACCAAAGTTTCTAATTGCTCAAAAACTATACCGTCTTTCTTCTTGAATCCGAATATTAAAATATAGCTTGGAATAGCACCAAAAACTGGCACTACTACTTCAGAACCGTCACCTTGTTCCGGTGATAATTTATATATTTTCAGTTATTGTGTGGTACAACACTACCTGCGCACCATACTGGTAGCATACAGCCGTACCACAGCTTTTTCTTCACCTTGAATTTCAATTATTTATGCCAAAATAGGATCTCTGCGCGTGCGCACAGCGGCGTGCAATGGCGCTTGAATGCCATATATACCGACAGAGTCTAGTACTGCTATTCAAATTTTACCCCCTACGTGTTTAGGATATGCCAGTAGTATTATCTGAGCTCGTCAATACAAGCCTTTAAATAAAGCCATGCAAACTCATAGGTAGGCGCAGGTATCGCGGCCAGGCTCCCTGAAGGCCTGACTCGCATGCTGCTGTCACAGTAGGTTACTATTATTATTCTATATCGCAAATTCTAGGGTTAGGGTGTTGGAAATAATTTTGCAGATCAATTTGGTAGCCAAAGAATACTGGTTTTCTTGACAGCGAAGCCAGGGTACCTTAATATTCGTTGGATGGTTCGTGAATTGATGGGATCGAGTTGGATGAATCGACTATAGCCTCAACAAGGCGGTGCTTAAGCTCAAGGTGGTTTCAAATTAGCTTTCAAGACATTACACTGCCCCGAGAGACAAGACTGCGTGCCTAGACTGTTGATTGATCCATCAATGATCATCCCTACACCAGAGTACGATGGTCTGTCCTACCTCCATCTTCGTACTGACCATCTTTTTTTTTTTTTTTTTTTTTTTTTAACCAGTTTATATAGCGCATTTAAGTACACGTGGACTACGAACGCTGTATGAGAGAGTATGTATGGGGTCCGCTGCAGGATGCTTTGGTTGGGTAGAATATGTAAATGGTGTGGGTATGGGGGGTGAGTTGGCTAGACTGGCCCTGTAATCGAATGGTGCCGCTGTTGGGCTGTGATCCGGAACGTAAAGTAAGAGAGAAAAGAAAAGGGAAAAGTTTATACGTAAAAGTGCGCCGGGGGAGTGCAGGCTTGACATCGCGAGGTGTGTCCGGGGCTTGAGGTCTTGTTACGTGGGGCTTCGGGCCATCGGTCTTGAGGTTCCGCTGTTCCGATCTTGAGGGGGGGACTTGGCCGGGCTAGCCGGTTTCGTCTGAGTTGAAGGTTGGCACCGGGATGAGACCGTCAAACATTGCGTTGTAACGGTCCAAGTCCGATGTGAACTGGTGGGGTGGGTCGTGCCCGGGGTTGGGTGGGGGCGTGGTAGGGGGTGGGAGTGGTGGTGGGTTGACACGTGGGTGAAGGGTCGCCGGTGCTTTGAGTGCGTTGCACCTGGATAGGAAGTGGGCCAGGGTGACTATGCCTTCGTTGGACCCGAGCCAGTGTTGAAGGGTGATTTGGCGTGGGTTGCGAGGGAAGAGGTGGTTGAATTGGGTATCGAGTTGGGTGACGTGATGACGGGCTGCCGCAAAACGGGGGCAGTCAAGGATGAT
Source organism: Sphagnurus paluster (assembly GCA_018282025.1). Lineage (NCBI taxonomy): Eukaryota > Fungi > Basidiomycota > Agaricomycetes > Agaricales > Lyophyllaceae > Sphagnurus > Sphagnurus paluster. The sequence continues at coordinate 3,642 of JABCKI010000448.1, forward strand.
GTGGTTTGTGGTTTCAATAACCCGGCACGTGGGGCAAATGATTTCCCCGTCGAGGTTGAAACGTTGTCGGAAGCTGCCGAAGTAGCCTTGGTCTAGAATGACGTGGGCGACTCGTGCTGTGGTGGACCGGTCGCCTGCCAATTTGTGGAGGTGGCGTTGTTGTTCCTCCCAGGCCGAGCCGGGTCGTACTGACCATCCTTTTCAAGGGAGGCACATACCAAACGCGATGGTCCTCCTCCTTCTCCGGCACCCAGTAGTAGGGCCCCACCGCCAACTCATCCTGCACTACAATACGGTGTTACACATTCTACTGTATTTCCACCCGAGTGATTAGTCTATCGATCAACGAGGGTGCGCGTATATGCTAACTTTCTTTCCCTTTTAGCTATCAGTCGACACGAAAACCTTTGACTGCAATCACGTATACCTTTTGGCCTCAAACTATGCCCGCGAACAGCATGATCCTTACTCCCCCACTTGATCAGCAACACCCAAGCCCCTCATACTACATATCAGTGAACATGAACTGTTTCACACCCACCTCATATGTCACGACCATAAGGCGCAGCGCATGGGATGGTGATTTCGTAGGTGATTTCGAGTAAGTACCCCATAGATTTGTGCCTCAGTGCCTTTGTAACTATGTTCTAATCAGAATAGGTTTGGCCAACTCGAAGAAGTCAAATACCCCGTGTATACGAGGGAATGAATACCTAACAAGTGAGATCTTCAAGTCGGGATATCAACCGTTCCGCTCTGTATGTTTTATTTCTTACACAAGTACCAACAGGGACCTTACTCAACTGCATAGAGTTGGACATGGAAAACGCCCGAACATGACAGGTCAGTGTACCTAAACTGGGATGACACTGCCGCAGGAGGAGTGATCACGGTGCGTCCCAGTTATTCACAGTGTGAGGAAACACAGCCTACTCATAATGTCTCTTCTCCTCTAGTGTTTCGCTTCGAAAGAAAAAACCGTTTGGAACGTTTTGGCAAGATTTATACCGCCTTTGCATCTGAGAAAACAGGGTAGGCCAGCCGAAATGTATCGACTGGAAGTATCGCCTCAAGGACATGAATACTTTGATGATATTCTAATGTGTGCACTCATCCTAGAACGCATACGCACGACGCCCTCTATTTAAGCGCCTACTACAATTAGCATGTGTCATAGCCTGCCAATTACATGCTGAATGAAACACTTAGTCGTTGCACATAGCTAAGCGCTACGCCATGAGTGCGATATGCTTCAATTCGCTGGACATAAATTCAGTATCATCTACTGAGTTCCATTCTGTAGCACTCACTTTTGGACGTGGTGGCCAACTTTCATGGGTTCGTAGATAGTATCATCTCCATCGTCCTTCCCAAGCTTGACCTGCTCCTCTCTGATCAACTTGGCTCGTGCAACGAGGTCAGGTATAGGGACGAGGTCAAAATCAGAATTGAGATGCCAAAAGAAAGTGGAGGAAATGCGGATGAGGGGACGTTCTGGGAATTGAATTTTACGTGACTCAATAACCTGATGGTATTTTTATCATTCGAGGCCGATGAAATGTGGACAATGTTAGTAAATACCGAAATTGTCTTCTCATTCACCACAACCTCGTGGAACCCAGCTTTGATCAGACCGCCCGTTAAATGCTCGAGCTGCTTTCCAGCCTGAACAAGAAGGTAGTTTCCTTGAGGAATCTTGACTGGAATGCGCTTTCCCGTGTTGCGCGCCCAAATGTGCAAACCAGGATAACGTGAACGGCCGTGAATTGTCAAGAAGTTGAGATCTGAGTGAAAGCCCGCGAGGATAGTATCTTTCTCTCCGAACTTGACGAGATCGGACGCTGTTGGTGCAAGAAGATGTGGTCTTCGAAGATGGCCGGGGTCAATTGACAGATTGTAAACGTAGTTATAGACGCACCCATATTTCCCTGCATTCTTGAACGTTTCTACAGGGAGGCCCAGTCCAACAGCAGTCATTTCGGCGAGATTGGAAACACTAAGAGGTTTCAAAAGAGGTTTTCTATAAGTCAAAGACGCATTTGGATAAATAATAGGTACCTACGCGTTCTTCATGGACTTGCCCCACTGTTCCATAATAGGCGTCCAGCGTTCGCGAAGCGAATCCTTCTCGGGGACGATGTTTGATGCATTAAGACTAGGAAACTGTGTCGCATAGGGAGGTTTGTCGCTCATCCGCCAGAAGAACCTGCATTTGGGGTCGGGGGAGTGGGCACTGATGTCCAGCGGTCGCTCGGCGGGATCTAATCTTTCAATAATACGGAGACACGGTTCGTCTACAGCGCATTTGGGCTTCTCTGTATTCTCGAGTGTGACCCCGATTTGATAGCTCAGCTCAGGTCTCTCATCTTTCTTTAAGGCTTCCGTAGGCTGCGCAAAGTAGTCTTCCAGAAGATCAAGGAAGATAGAGTTGTCTTCCTCGGATACACGCGAGTCGTGTAGGACGAGTGCTCCGTAGGTAATCAAAGCATCAGCAGCCTTGAGATCGTGTGAGATTGGGTGATCATGCTGATTGATAGTAAAAAGGACGGAAGTAAAGTACCTTCTTGCATTCGTTAAGAACCTGTTCAGAATCTTCAGGGCCAGAAAGGAAGATGTCGAGGTCAATAACGGGAAGGTCCATAGAGAGTTCCTGTTGAATAGCCATGGTGGCGAGTTTAAGAAGGGAGAGGGGCTCTGGTATACGTCTTGGGTAGTGCAGTAGATAAAAGTCAATTGGATCAGGGCAGCTTGGCAATTGTACCGTTTTAATTTATTTGATCACGTCTAAGGAGACCATACGTGTAAGGCATCTGACTCTGAGCGTGCCCCCATGGACATCACGGCTGCGAATATGATGTATCCTAATTCAGACACTCGACAATTCTAATTCTTAACAACTAACCACCACCTCGCCTGTCCCACGAGCCTTCGTACGCACCTTCCACAATGATCAAGGCAAGTTACTACCGTCTCTAGAATACTTTCTAATTCATCACACCCCTTTCCATAGATCTGGAGCATGAAAAAGAACGAAGATGCCGCAAAGAAGAAGCCGAAGACCAGTGCCGCGCAGATTCGAGTGCAAAAAGGTACACCACCAGCGTGCTTTCAAGACTTGTTCTCAGTGCTGAATACTATTGGATAATTGTAACTGTGAAACCACAGATTTGACCGAGCTAGATCTTCCCTTGACGATGAAGACTCATTTCCCAGATCCTGCTGATCTCCTCAACTTCACCCTCACCATTACTCCAGACGAAGGTTCTGCACATCATTAACGTGGTTTCATCCTTATAATGAACGCCTTTTCTTGAACCCGCAGGCATGTACAAAGGTGGCGCGTTCACCTTCTCATTCGCCATCAACACCAACTACCCGCACGACCCCCCCAAGGTCAAGTGTACACAAACGGTATGACCATCCGCCTCGTGCTAATATCCGCAGTACTTACATAGTGCTCTTTGATGGCAGATTTACCACCCCAACGTTGACCTCGAGGGAAATGTCTGCCTCAATATACTACGCGAGGACTGGAAACCCGTCCTCAACCTCAACTCAGTGATGGTTGGGCTCCAATATCTATTTTTGGAGCCAAACGCGGACGATCCTTTAAACAAAGGTAGGAACACTGAATAATTACTTCTTGGTTCATCACTCACCGATAATTTTAATAGACGCCGCACAAGAGATGAGCCGAAACCGTGAACAGTTCTTGTCAAATGTCAAGTACTCGATGCGGGGTAGTAGCATCAAAGGCGTCCAATATGACAACGTACTTGTGCGATGACGACTTCCGCTTCATACCTCTTTTTGTCTCTTCGTGCTTGTACTCTGATTCCTAATTCTTTCATACACTCCTGCTATACATCTACACATCCACTATCGCACGTCATTCTACAGTCATCCTCGCATTATATTTTCTCGTGATCGCAGAGTGTCGGGTAGAACATAATAGATATTACAGATGTCTTTATCACCTCTGCCTTTGGATAACTGTAGCATATACATATACAGTGCTTAATCAACTAGGCGATCAATTCGTCTATCGCGACATTATCTGGGTATGTTGGGAGTGAGTCCCTAGCTTCCTCGATACGTGGTAAATGAGTAGGGGCTGATCAGGAGTGGAATATGATAATGTTCGTCGGGTTTGCTGATGGTGAATGTGATCTGAGTGTATCAGCATGAACGATGGAGGAACTAAAGGTAGGTCTGGCTGACCTCTACCCAAGGATAAAAAGAGGTTCGGTTATTCTGCTCAAAGTACTCCTTGGTTTTGAATATAATCTTATACGTCTGACCAGCTTGCAGGGCGGTCTTCTCGGTCTTCTCTTCTTCTGAACCGACAGAGGGAAGCAGGTCGAGGCATCGGCCATCGGAGTTGGTGTATCTGTTATCGTTCATTATCGTTAGAAAAGGAGGGATTTCATGCAAGGTCGCCTGCTCACCCTGTGGCAAGAGGGTGGAAGATCTCAAGGCCGTCAGTGGCGGTGGAGACCTCAAGCTGTTGGAGACGAATGGCCACGCCTGAAGCAGGCCTCCCTATCGAGGAGTCAAGCACTAAAAATAATGATTGAGGGTGCTCTGAAGAAAAGACGCATAGCCTTACCGTGGCAAGTAATAGGTGATTTCGACATAACGTCGTATGTACGTTGCTCATCTTATCAGTGTCAATGAGGTCATCTACAGTGGCGTCGGACTTTAAATAAAAAAGTCTTTCTGCAGTCATGTCTGCGCCGCCGCTAGGAAAGTACCTCGCCTCCACTGGTGAGTCCTCCGTGCACCTCATTTATTTCCTTTCTTGATTAATTCCAAGAGAAACATATACGCGACAAGGCCATTAAAAATCTCTCAGTGTTTCTCTCTGACGACACTAGAGATGCCATTTCCAAATCAGCTATGGACAAACTCTGGAAGGGGATTTTCTACGGCTTCTGGATGTCTGACAAGCCCCTGGTCCAGCAAGCATTAGCTACTCAGCTCGCCGATCTAGTTTTGACCATCTCCACGACTTCAGCATCTCTTGCTTTTCTGCGTGGTTTCTGGGAGATGATCGTTCGTGAATGGAATGGTATTGATCGTCTACGGTGAGTTGTTTCTTTCGCATATCCTCAAAATTTCTCATAAATATTTCAGGATAGACAAGTACTACATGCTTGTCAGGAGATTTGTAAACGCGTCTTTTCGCCTGCTCATACGCGCTGAATGGACAAAGAGTGAATGTGACGAGTATAACGACATTTTGATGGCCCCAGGCGGTCCTATCTGGTGCGTTCTCACTCGGTCCTTTTTTACATACTCTCTAATATCTTCTCAGTCCAAGTGACATCAAGGTCCCCGCAAGCCTAGCTTTCCACCTTGCTGACATCTATGTCCAAGAACTCGACAAGGCAATAGGCTCTGCGTCATCTTCAACCCCTGTGCCCCTTGACACTGTCATCAAACCCTTCTTAATTCTCGCAGCACGGACACACGCATCTGCTACTTACAAGCGGATACAATCCGCCCTCCTCGATCCCCTTTTCACTGCTCTCGCCGGCCCAGTTGAAGAACAGCCCCCCACCTCAAAACGTCCTCGATTGGCAATGGTCACGAACCAAGAAGACCTTTATCCAAACATACTATGTAGCTCGTGTTTTGAGGACCCCAAGCTGGAAGGCAAGGTGGATGGGCCCGTGCTACGCAAGAAACTGCTGAGATCAATCTTTGAGGTTGCCAGTCAGCCAGAAACCCGAGATTCCAACCGCAGAAAAATGTATACTCTATGGAAAGATGGCGCAGATGAAGATGTTGAAGAGGATTGAACTACTTGTGTTTTCTTTGGTACGTTGTGTATAACTTGTGTATAACTTTGAAAATCAATCGAGATTTTCTGACAAAAGATAGATTTATAGCAGATTGGTTATTGAAAGCTTTTTTTTTTTTTTTTTTTTTTTTTATACAAAAAAAGAATACACAGCTACTTTAATATATCGAGTTTTTGTCGGGGAGGGGGGTAATACCGTAATTTAAATACGACCTTTTAACTTTGAGATGTGACAATCGCGTGACAGGATTGGTGACATACGCGATTTTTGCAGTGACCTTGAATGAAGAGACAAGCATGTCGGCATATGTGAACAACAATCGATTGCCTCAAAATACCTACTACCGTTCCGGATATGCTCCTCCACCAGCGCCAGCCCGACCAGCTGCAGATGTCAGAGATGATTACGAGCGTAAGCACACCCACACACCAGATAGCACTACTTTTGACGCGCTCATAATGCTTAGGATGGTACACTGAGGTCACCCCCAGTAACCGAATGTCCTTGTCCCTTCGCTCAGGAATACTTGACGAAGTTGGATGGGCGTTAGACCGGTTATGCCGTTTGTGCCATAACGAGCAATTTCAATTGGCAGCCATCCACGGTCTCATCGACGGGTTGTTCGACTGGCCAGAATGGTACATTGCGGAAGGCTACAAATTCTCGAAAGATACGGAATTTATGTTCTCACCTCACCCAGACCTCGCTCGAAAACGCCGCTATGCTCTCGAATCCCTCTTCGTCTTGCGAAACACAGCTGTGATTGAGCAGAACGCTCTGGAGCTCTCAAACCACTCCCATACACTTCCTCTCATATTGAAGGCACTTAACATTCTTCAATGTGATAGGGATGAGGACTCGGAGTTTCTGCTCCATATCATTGATCTATACCATGTGGTAGCCTCGAAGATTATAGTCAGTCCGACGACACCTGCCCCCTGGAATCCTCTTCCGCCCCTTCAACGAATCGCGTCGACCTCCAATAACCGCTCAATGATAATAGCTGCTCTCACAGCTCTTACCGTCACAGTCTCCAATCCCATCAATGCTCACCACATCTCCCCGCAATCCCCAGCACTGGCTACCTCTATCAGATATCTTCCTCTCTTTGTAGATAAGCCCTTAATCGACGCCTGCTTAAACTACTTATACGTCCACTTCTCACATCTGTCTATGGCAAAAGCCTTTTTGCTCCACCCCGAGATGCCTGCTGTTCTGAAAATATTGGTCAGTCTTTTGCTTGAGGAGCAAAAGCTAACGGAAGAAAAGGTTGTCGTAGATATTTCCGGCACCATACATACGGTTCCTTCTACCACCATCGTGACTCGCGAGCACGAGCTCACGAAAGAAGAACTGGATGTCCTGTTACCTAAACCTGAGCCTCAGCGCTGTTACGAATGGTTTGTCACTCCTAATTGAAAGAGCTCCTGTAATGCTCACGTACCATGTGAACAGGATGAAAACCATGTTTGTAGCCAAACCAGACAGTGAACTTACGCAGGTCGATTTTTGGAATCTCTACAAGGACTCGTTCTCCGCATATCAGGATAAATATCACCTACTAGTCGCCTCGGATGTCATCAAAAACGTCAATTCCGTGTTTCCTGAGGCGCAGGCTATGGTTCTCCAGGGTCCCATCCAGAGGTTTATTGTGCGAGGAGTTGATAGACGGAAAGACTCGGTGATAAATGAACGCTTCAAGTGCCAGTGGAATGGCTCACAATGCACTGCACCGATATTTTCTGGCCCGGGTGAACTATACGAACACCTGTTAGACCACCTGAGGACCATCGAAGCAGCAGAGGCCCGTTGTATGTGGTCATCCTGTACGCGAACCGAGATGCCCAAATCCAGTCTCCGGTCTCATGTCCTGACCCACCTTTCGAGCTCACAATCGCCGTCAAAGCATCCATCCCAGAGCGACACTGTAACACTGCCCTCCGAAAATTCACCATACCCAACAGATAATCCCACCGCCCGACCACCTCCCCCACCACGCAGCACAGTGATCGCGTTCGAGAGGCCACTTGTAGACCCGCCATCCACTGCTCTCACAGCATTACTGTGTATTCGTATATTATTCCGGACCTCTTTCGCCTCTGTGGATGTTGCACCTAGGGCAGACGCGGACCATTTTGGTTTCCCAGGTATTGTGGAGGAACGGGATGAACACGATATGGATAGGGATACACATATGGGAGAAAATGAGAGGGAAGGCGAAATGCAGGGCCGGAAGGCGTTCGTTGGCGTTCGAAGGCTCATGGAAGGAGTACGCATCCGCGATGATGTTTTAATGGGATGGATAACGGAGATGGTCGATGCGGGCATCGCAGGCACTCATTGAACAATCAATGGCAGGTTCTGGCATTGTACTACTGTGTAATGCCTACTTTGAAATTTGACCTTGTATCTTACACTAAAACTCTCGGTTTGGTGAACCTGTAGAGGTAATTACACCGACACGCCGGCAGGTAACGGAGAACGTAGTTGACTCATTTATTAATAGGCCTATGTGGCGCTGATCTCATACATCAACAACGGTTACCACATTTGCGGACTATGAGGCCCAAGAGATCTCCCATATGTACCTTACTGGATTGTTGCGTACTTTGGCTACGCCACAACCTTCATAGACGTTTGGAGGTTCAGAGTCAACAGTCGATTGGTCTTATTCGATCCGATCGGGGGTTGGATTCTTCCTTCCATGTCACCCAAGATGTTGGCTATTTGGCTAGAGCCGCAATAAAAGTTTAATGGCAAAGTGATAAATTATAGTATTATTGTACAAATTATTTTGAGTTCCCAACTTCCCATTGCCCGATTCGGTGACATTTGGCGCGGTTGGCCTGGCTGACTTGCTCAGTGCTTAGAGTATAGCAAAACACGAAACATGTTATCTATTACACAACAAGACAGATTAGATGTATGTCGACGTCTTTTTTCAAAATTCATACAGTAGGTGATGCAGGAACCCTTCGAATTCGCCATGTATTCAGCTCCCTGTGTGAAGGCACTCTGCCAAGTTGCGGCGGCGGTAGCGGCAACTCCCTGAACCCTGTTGGTCTCTATTGCACCCCGCTCCCTTGAACTCTGACTGCTACCAAATCATCGGGTAG
>JABCKI010000449.1:0-12543 GCA_018282025.1 Sphagnurus paluster
CTATGTAGATGTACTGTAGCCCTACCGTAGCTCTACAGAGATCTACATAGACAAGTCTATTTCAGCAGTTGTCTACTGACATCTACAGAGCATCAGTAGATCTGGTAGACATGTTTCAATTTTTTCTGATATTGTGATCCATAGATCTGTGCCCTTCAGTTCTGTTTTCTGGTAGTCTGTACTTCTCTGTGGTCTTCTTTTGTGTGTCAATCTTCTGTCTGTATTTTGCTGCCACAACCCTGTCTTGATAGAGTTGTTCAAGTGCTGCAAATCGGTTCTGTGTCTTCATGATTGTAGTCGGTGTCTGTTCCTTGTATCAATCGGCTCTTCCAGATCGGGTTCAGGTGTCAATCAAAATTTTCTGATTGATAGTTCAGGGACACATGCAGGGGTGGCGTGTGTCAATCAGATGAGCAGGGTCAATCTGAGATCTTGTTTCAGGTTTCTGGATGGGGTGGGCCTTGTTCCTAGATAGGATAGGCTGTTTGGAAGAGCTTGACCTTTTGTTATAGCTTTAGGCTCAGGACCAAGGTTCAATTGTTCGTGCTTGGGTGTAGCCTACAAGCAAAGTCTGCTTCAACAAGCTAAGACTTGTAGCTTGAACAGAGCAAAAGTTATTTGACATCAGGGAATGACCTACATGAAAAATGTTCTGCCACTATATATATTTCTCGATCAACCTCAGCATCCTCGTCAACTAAGTTGTAACCATTATCCAGCAAGCACTTGTCTTGATCTAAAATGCACTTTCTCCTTGATAGGCAATTGAGAAGGCTATCCTTTCATGCTTTTATTTCCCCTTTGACCTGCCTTGAGTCTCATGTCGAGAGGTTTTCCATGCTGTCACATTGTCGCATCAGAGTTTGCTGACTATAATTGTGTACTTTGGGATTGGATTAAATAGGATTAACTATTTAAAAAAATGGAAGCATTTGTGTCATAAAAGTGTCATAAATTAATGATGCCAACAAAATTTCCTGATATAATGCTCAGCACTAGTCTATTTTAGGTAATTTATGGGCTATGACCCCTCGAAAAATGTATGGGTTATGGCGTATTGGAGAGGAAGCCATTTTCCCTGCGAACCAACTTGGTGGATGCCCAAAAGTATGGGTTACTGCAGTGTATGGGTTATTAGGTGTATGGGTTAAGGCAGAGTTGACTGTAGTCCGAACGGTACCCTATAAACAGCATCCAGCCTGAAAAAGTCATTTCGGACCATTCTCTGACTTTTCATCGACTTTACACCGACTTTTCTTTTTTACTGAGTGTGACCCTTGGTTAGAGTCAGGGAGACAAAAGAGACTTTGAATTCAAGCATCCTGAATGTGATGATCACGACAATAGCGCCCTCCTTGCCTTCTGAGGAGGTCGGGCCGGAAGTTTAGCTACATGGAGGTGCATGACCTTATGATGAAGAACACCGGCAAGTTCATCAGTTTTTGAAAAGACCCAGGTTCTTAATTACATGAGTTGAACTTGTGGCGATTTTCAGGTTGCCGCCAAGGATGATCTGTCAATCCGCAATTGATCCGTAAATTTCATACTCAGCGCTGAAGCGCTATCCACCAACACAACACAAAAAACATTGCGTTTCTCATCTCTCATCTACATTTCTGCAAAGTCTCCTATTAGAGAAGGGAATTTGGATGCAATGAGTACCCACCATATCAGCTGCCGACTTCCACCTCCGCTAAACTCAAAATCGTCTCATCAATAACCGCTGTTCCCTCATAAGGAGCCGGGAAGAATATTGCAAACGGTACTTTCTCGTCTGATGCCACTACTGCCCATGGGTGACCCACAAATGTTCGTTGACGGCAGGATTCTCCAGGAGGTATCGTGGCGTATAGTGCTCTCTTGCCATGGAAGTTGACCCAGAACACTTTGACTTCTACCTGAAGACGATTTTCAAACTCGATTGCAGTTGGCAGACCTCCTTGGATAGACACGAGGTTCGGAATATCCGACGGTTGTATCGCTGGAAGTGTCTTTGGCATTCCATCAATCACAGTAAGTGTCTGGGTTTGGAACAACATCACCTTCTTAGGAAATAGCGATTTATCGAGGATAGCGTTGGACTCCAGCGCCGTTGGCCAGAACATGACCCTGACTGACTCGTCCGCCCGGGAAACTACAGCCTCCCACGGATGACCAACGAAGGTTGCTTCGCGCAAAGAATTGCCCGGCAAGATGCCCGCGACCAGTATACGCTCTCCATTGAAGTCAATCCAGAAGATTTGGGCTGACTCACTTTCACAACGGTTAATGAAGTGCACGATTGTGGGAGCCCCTCCATAAACTGAACGAGGATTCGCCTCCGCAGCGGACTGTTGTGGCTGGAGTTCCTGATCGCGTCAAGGAGAGAGCCAACTAAGCTTCTAACAATTCAAAAGCAAATAGACACCCACTGGAAACATCTCGAAGTATCAGGCGTGAAATCGAATCCTGATTCTGTAACGTGGGTTTTCGAGTGGATCAAGGCCGGTATCTTGAAAAAGGCTGCTGATTCCTTGGAGTGAAAGTCAGAAGCGCGCGCCGTTGGTTTTGAACTTAATAGGCTCATAGATTACGAGCTCTGAGCGCTTTATGACAGTTTCACGATGGCCAAGTCTCTACTGGATCGCTTAGCTGAACCAGAAGCGTGGTCAGTTTCGAGCAACCATATTGAGCACGCAGGTCACCGTACTAGTCCGCGAGAAGCAAAAATTAGGCCTAGGCATGTTTTTAGGAATGAAATACTGGATAGCTTCAGCGTAGCGCCGAAGATAGAACCCCCGGGAAAACGCACGGTTCACAAACTAGTAGTTCCGTCCCATAGGGTATAAAACTTGTGATATTTCAAGTCTTTGACATAATGTTGGATCTGTTGATGACAGGTTATAGATGATTGTCAACCCAATTGGATCTGAGAGATGGGCGATAAGCCATCACAAATTTGAAGCGATCACCAAATGTGAAGGGTAAGTAATTTGAAAGAACCGAACAGGCTGACGATGGAAGCTCTTTAGAGACGTAGCCAACTCAGCTCGAAGGCTAGAGGAAATTGCACGGAGGAAGCGCCCTGAATTCCTGCTGGTTATGTTGCAAAAAGTCTGAACGCGGCACTGTTTGCCTCTGTCTCCCCATTATTGATCAACGCATTGCCACTGCCCAACGTCACGTACTTCTCATTTGAGGAAGCAAGAATAGAATAGATGCCACTAGCAGCACCTTGCTTTGGGCGAACGACGAAGACTTCCCATGATGAAGAGACATCACGAGCTGCGGAGATTGCGAAGCTCCCTGATTGGTCTGCGGTGACAAACTTGTTGCTAGAAACAGGTTGGATGGTTCCCGCGTTGGGTGCGAATGTGAATTTGAACTTGGCAGCCTGTCCCCGGTCGGTGGTGGAGGTGACGAGGTTGAGAGTGATGAACTTGCAACATAAGCGTTGGTTGTCGCTTGGATGTAGAAGGGTTCGAGGTGGTAGATGAACATACATTGGACGCAGCCGGACGAGTCGAAATGAAGTATAGCTGGTTACTGAAAGAGTTTCCTGTGCCCCATGTGGTGAGCGAGCTGGGGCGCTGTGCAGCAGCCGCAGCATTGGCCTGGGCATAAGCGAGATAGATGACTGATTTCCATTCATCACCGTACGTGACGTTGTTGAGTTCTGGGAGGGTGTAGTCATACACGGCTTGGGCCCAAGTCGCGTCATACATGTATTTCGTTGATGGGTGTCAAAGGAAGTATTTGAATTGCTGCGATCTGAACCTTTTGGGAACCCCAGAAACTAAAATGATGAAGATTACATTAATCCTGGTTCTGTCATTTCCGAAGAGACTTACAGCCAAGCTCCAGACTGCCAGTCCATGACGTTACCCATTGTGACAAGGTTCCGCAGTCCTTGTTTGGGATATGGTTGTTCTCTGTCTGTCGAGCTGTCCTTTGGATAGAGATGCCAGTATATCTGCGCAGCGTGCTGCTCGTTTGCGATCAAGAGACGAGCATAATTCTTGATATCAGTATTACCCGTGACGTCGGCCCAAAGCAAAGCTCCATAATAACCGTTAACGGCTTCGCCGATAGACTCTTGGTCACGAGGGCCTGCGCCGTTAGCTATACCAGAAGCTAGATGATCTCTGAGTTACGAAGACATTTAGGTAAATAGTGGTTAAAAATACCCCATAAGTGCCCAGCGAACCAATCACGGCAACGAGTAACTGTGAAGTATGGATCATTTTTGGAAGGGTTGACGATGTCGCGAAGGAACCAGTCCATGGTGCTTTTGTGAGTGTTCAACCATGCACCATCATATCTAGAGTTTGTTTAGGCGATGCTTCCTTGATTAAGAGTAAAACATATATACTTAGCAATAACAGCCCCGGCTGCAAGCAAGTAACCACAATGGAAATGGTGGTCGCTGTAATAGCCATTGCCGTAGTCAACTCAAATGTTATTGTAACCAGCACGATTGATGATGCCGCCCCATGCAGTCTCATACGCAGGAACAGCAGTGGATGCGGAGTTGAACTGCGTATAATAAATCGCTTAGACGGAGGAATTTATCTGAGACTACGCGCCACGCACCAAATAGCCAAACATGCTCTCAAGATAGTTAACAACTGGCGAGACCAGGTCGTTACGCCCAACTTGCTCTGCGATTAATCTAAACAAGACCGTCAGTCAGCCCTTCTATACAAAATCGAGAAAAATCCTTACGCCAGTCTTGAGACCATAGCCACGTGTCCACCAAAGAAGTAGAAATCTCCAGGCTGCGCAACAGCGGGTAGATGGGCAATTTCATACTCGAGGCCAGCAACGAGGGAAGCGCGACAGGAAGCGTCCGGGGTACGCAGAACATGCCATGTAATGGTTGGAAGGTCGTAGCATAAGTTCCAGATATTGCCGATGGCAGGGTACATGTAACCCTTGGTGGTGAGGTACGAGAGGGAGGTTGTCGAGGGAAAATTGGGAGACTGTAGCTTTGACCTATGATTTTCGTGAACCCGGAGGGACTCGAAATATAATATACCGGTGATGAGGCCTGATGAGGCCATGTCAGCATCAGAAGGTTTCCTCTCACAGCCCATGTAAAGCGGAGGGTGCCAACGTTACCAGAAATTTCATAGTCAGTAGAGACACCAGTCGGATAGTTTGCGTAGTACTGGTCCAGTAGAACTTCATGACCGGGAGCATTGAGCTTGACGACGCGGAGGATACCGGTGAATTTGCCTCCCGCGGTGATCGTTCCAGTGTTGCTCGCAGTGAGACTGATCACGCCAGATAGAGAGTAGATGACATATGTACCAGTAGAGTTGACGACTTGGAATTTGGCTGCAGAGACGGTGGCTAGACAGCTTTAGTCAGATAAGGGATCTCCTAAAATGTGATAATAATACTCACCACTAGTGCTGACACCTAATGCCTTTCCAGCAAAGAAAGTGATAGCACCCTTCGTGCTTGCTTCGTGCTAGTCAACTTGGGAGTCGCACCCGAATATGAAAATGTCATGTAAGGGGAACCAGGTACGAGATAACTAGAAACGGTGCTAGATCCAGTAAAGTTACAGATTGAGAATCCTTGAAAAAAAGGGATGTTGATTGTAGACACTGCAGTGAAGGATATGACACGAGAGATTACCCAAGATAAAGCCCTATGGTTTCGAATATTGCCATCATGTTCTACAAATCCAACCGCCCAGTCCATCTAGGGCTGCTAGTGGATAGATGTTCCATCGAAATCACGCGAGGCAGACATGCCAAATTCAAGTTGGATCGCACTAGCAGTCAAGCTACTCTGGTAGGGAAATGGGCCAGCGACGACACTGTAATAAAAAGGGTCAATAATAATAGTTACACAGTGGCTACATGAACTTACGCATCACCAGTACCCGCTCCATATCCGATCCACCCATCATTCGTGGGGAATGGGGGGGAGAAGCCTTGGAAAAAATAATTTGGCGGTTGGTCAACAGCAATCGATCCTCCGGCTGGGAATGGTCGATCTGTGCCTAGTATAGGTGCAAATACTATTGAGAGGGCATTATGGGCAGCGAGGAGGCTACCAAGGGCAGCGAGCGCGGGGTTGCGAAGCCGAACCATTTCTAAATAGTTACTCAGAAATAAATGAAAAATTAATAAATGACAAAGAAGTCGTAAATGCGTCTACTTTGAGGCATGCATAAGCATCGGCCAATCTTTAAGATGTGGCGCACTATCAGATGTTTATTGTTCAGCGTTATCCCCCAGAATCCATGTATTATATGTGTAACTTTTTTTTTACAATCGTATAGTTTTCTCTGAACCCTAAAGGGCATTAGATTAGAACTGTAAATACATCGTGCTTCATAAATGAGAAAAAATGTGATGATACGTTTCATGACTCGAAGTCAAACAAGTTTATCCGCCACCCATTGCTGCCGTTGTTCGATACTTCTGGTTTTGGCACCTTATTAACTGGGTTAATCCGGCGTTCCCTCTCTGCCTCTTCCATCCGTGTTGCCCAGCTATCCATGGGCATCTCCTCGGCCGGTTTGAACCAGATCTCTTCGAGCCTATGCTTCAACTCATCGCCAAAGTCAGCCACTTGTTGCTGCATCAACATCCCTCCTCTCCGATGTTCAGGCGTGAATTGCAGCAGGTGTGGAAGCAGAGCTCGCGCCTCATCTACGTTACGCCATAAATTAATAACAGGACAGGAAATATTTGATGGAGGTTACCTTGTATCGTAGAGAATCTTACAGTAAGTTTCGTGAGCGATTTCAGCAAATATTCCTCTTCGTCAACCGTGCCCTTTCTACCAGACCCTACCTTCCTTTCCATCTTCCGCTTTGAACGTGAGCTTCGCCTATGACAAAGTTGTCAGGACTCGCAGGTCAATAAGCGAAAGTCAACATGCTTTGATGACCGAGAAGCCGTGGTAGGTGCAACGGTATACCGAGTGAAAGTCGTCGGCGCCATCGACACATCAGTCATAACATCGACATTATGCAGAGCAAAATCCTCTGTCCCGTCAAAGGCGTCTAAAACGTGTCAAAAATCAGACAGAACACAAAGAATTCATCAGATAATAGAATTACCTGGTTCTTCGACTCTCCGGACACGAAGCTCACGAACTCGGCTCAGTTGTTTCCGCAGTTGCTCCTGACACTCGTTGATGTCCTCAACAATCTGAGCACAACTCTCTAGCGCGGCGGGATGTACTACGTCTTCGATCAGTTCTGGCTTAGATTGTAGCGCAATCTACAACGATAGGTCAGAAATAGTGTGACTAATAGATCACGCAACGTACGATCCGCCGGGCCTCCGAGAAGTGGTTGCCTTGTACAAAGGCAATAATCGCTTCGCGGATGTCTTTTGAATAGTCAAGCAGGACCCGCGCGGCATCCATGTGTCGCTTTTTCGAAGAAAGGTCCTCTGGGGATGGTTTAGTTAACGATCACGGGCGCTCATGAAGACTTCGGAAAATTACAAACCCGCTAATCGATACCCAGTAGCAATTATATCTTTCTCTGGCATACCTGTTTGATAAGCGAGGTAGAAGAGTTCTTGCCATTCAAGAGCTTTCTCGTGGGCAATCATAGCTTTTGAAAGGGCCTGGGCTTCAATGAAGGCTGAAAAAGTATTGAGAAGGATAGTCACAAGTCCAAATCAACGACTGACCTGAGGCTGCTTGTCTAAATTCCCGACGCTCGAAGAGCCAGTCACCGTATAGTTCCAGAACGGTCTTGATGAATAGAAAAAAATCAATCATTTTGCATCCGAAGGGAGAGGATAGTGCACCTACATTGTATCGGCCAGTACCTTTCCATATCCTCAGAGCTGCATCATATAGATGGTGTAGCTCCACATATGCTATGGCTTCGTCAAAGTAGTTCGGACCTTTTGAAGATGGATTAGCTGTAGTAATCTTTGTAAAAAAGGTAAACTTACCGGCAAGGCTAAGATTGCGCAGCGCACTTTCTTGGCGCTTCAAATGGTCATCGATCTTGAATCGTTGATAATAATTCTGCAATGCGCGTAGCTCACGAAGGAAGGGAAGGTATTCCCGCGGATCCTTCTGGGCATGTTGAGCGATCATCAGGACCAGGGAGAAGTCGTACATCCCGAGGGCTGTGTCGAAAAGACGATTGGCATCGACCAGGAAGATGATATATTTGACGGCGTCTTCCACAACTTCCGGGTTGCTTTCTATTTGCGATAACATCAAAAGTGGAATAAAAACTGGAGGTAAAAATTTTCTCACCCCGGAGGCGGAGCAAGAGAGAAAGCCCAGCCTCATGATCAGGTGGCGTCTTCACAACATGGGCCGTGAGGATTGAGTTCACGTATTTCGTCGGGTCTTTCTTCTCTAGCTCCACCCTGACTGCATCGCATAGCTTCGCGATCGTCTCTGGCGATTGAGGACCACGTCTATCATGGTATGTTGATATTAGATAAAGAGAGCAAAGAGTTAAAGATGATATAGAACGGACCCAAGACCAGATAAGAACAAGTTGATATGATCGACCTCCTCTATCTGTTCCACAAATGACGAAACACGCTCCAGGAACTTGTCCTGATCATGGTCTACAAGCACGTTGAGATCGATACGGTGCTTCCTGCACGCGAAAAAGGCCTTTCGATAGTTCCCCCTGATATCCAATGGAAGTATAAGAGGTACGACGTCGGTAGAGCCAATGGGGACTTACTGATCAATATCCTGCTTAACAACCTCCATGACCAATGGGCGTGGATTGATAGTCTCCAAATTACCGCGGGGCATCTGGAGGACTAAACTCATTGCGCTCGGAACAGCGACCACAATCCTGGACCCCCGCTCGACGCGTCGCGTCTGCCATCCTGCCATTTCCACCTTCGGCTCCTCGTCCGGTGAGTTTAGTAGTGCTGGGAGACTCGAAATAGGAACAAACTGTCCCTCATGTGCTGTCGTTGTGAAGATGACGAAACCGGAAGCGACAGTAAATGATGTGGCGTTTGAGGCCAGGATATGTGTTGAGCTCCCTGATGCGACACGCAGTTTGCCTGAGCTACTCAAGCCCACAAAGGTAGCCTTCGAATCTGGTTCGGCACCGGAGGGAGGTACCACAATACTTTGCGACTGCAGGCAGAATTCTCCGAACTTGGCTACAGGTAAGAACCTATTCTGCTCGGTGTCGTCTGAGAAGAGGATTATTAAAGAGGGAATACATCATCTGGTGTGGGCTTACACTGGTGAACTTCTCCATCCGGGCTCTGGTATGCAATGTGACACCCTCCCGCCGCCAACCGAGAACCCCGCGGCACAGAAATGGTTGCAGGGTCGCCTTTAGTGGTAAATCCTTTCTCCAGCTGAAGAGTTGTGACGCAGTCAGCATCACGATCGGTCCACAATACTACAGCTGTGGAGGACACCCCACTGGCGTCGGAGTCTAATAACTGTACTTGCCGTGCATTCTTTACGCCACTGCTGATCGAACCCGACCAAACTCGTTTTGGGTCCATGGCCTTGCCCCGACCACCCTGCAGGCGTGTTTGAAGGGACCAAAGCTCCACATACCCAGATTCCCAGAGCACAGCCAGAGCATCGGAGACCGAAGAGAAGCTCGCATAGATCGGTACGCGGACGTTATCACCAGACGGATGAATGTTTGAAGGGGATATTTGCGCTGACGACATCGGGGGTGGTACATTTTGCACCCGGAAGGGCGTCAGCAGGATACTAGCTGAGAGTATCGCATTAGCTTTCCAAGCAATATTTACGAAAGATTGATGACATACTTCCATCAAGTACTGCAACAGCACCAGAATCAACGGGTGGCACGGAGGGAGAAGCGAAGGTTTCCCAAGCATATGTTCTCTGGATTATTTCAGCTGAAAGAGATTTCAGTCCTGTTAAAAATGAAGTAGGAGAAGCAAGATACTTTTGGTGGTCAAAATTATGGTCAAAGCTTGCTCGGGGTGCCATGTTACTGATGTGAACCGCGAGGGTCGCACTGATGTAGTTGGAGGCGTGATCTCTTGCTTGAGATACCTGGAATAAATATTGAGTTCTCATTGTCAACCAAAGAGCAATCAGTTCACCAATGATAGTTTCCCGTTGTCCACAATTGGACTAGCAGAGAATAATTTCGTCAGAAAGAAAAGGAAACGCACTAAAGGAGTAGAGCCACTGACCGATATCTCCCTCCTCGCGGTCAATCCAGATCGCAAGGACATTCGAATCAGAACTCCAGCTCAACTCTCTCACCCTGTATCCCCACTTCCTCTCACCGCCACCCTTGCCCGCCAACTCCCCTGCCCGAATCCCGAATTCTCCATGACGGAGTCCATTTCGCTCAAAAAATACAACATCATGCCTGCCCTCCCTACCCGCTCCACCGCCCTCAAATCCGAACCTCTGTGTGCCAACAATGAGGTTTCCAGACGGCCGCCACACGAGCGGGTGCTCAAGGCCTGCAACGGCCTCCGAGGTCGATTGGAGCACGCCATCGCGGTCATAGACCCGGAACGTCCGCCGGCGCATCGGTGGTCCCGCGGAAGAAAGTGTCGATACGACGAAGAACGCGCCGTCACCGCGCCAGCTGATGCGCGGCGCCTGGTCGTCGTCCGGGCTCGAGCCGATAGCTGTCTGTGCGGGGGCCTGCGCGGCCGCTTTTCCGATGGAACCATGGAATTGTGTTTG
The DNA here is from genome assembly GCA_018282025.1 of Sphagnurus paluster. NCBI lineage: Eukaryota > Fungi > Basidiomycota > Agaricomycetes > Agaricales > Lyophyllaceae > Sphagnurus > Sphagnurus paluster. The sequence continues at coordinate 10,648 of JABCKI010000449.1, forward strand.
CTTTGAACCCCAGCCAACGTTGATGGGTGCGTCTATGTAGGATGTTAGGGATGGAGCTTGGAGGAATGGAGGGAGAATCGACTATACCCTCCCCGAATTCGGTTGCGTGTATTTGGCCCTCGGAGAGGACTTCGAAGGTGGAAGTCATCAGGATCAGCTTGTCCTCACCTGGGTTGGGTTACTTTAGATTCATGTCCAGTAGTGGTGCACAAAACACACCTGTTACAATAACAAGGAGAGATTCGTCGGGACTCCATGAAGCTGCAGAGATAAAAGGTTCAACTGTTCCTTCAACTTCAACCTACGGTATTATCAATACTGAAAGTAGTTACACGGTCGACCAAACTCACAGCAGCAGCATCTTCAAAAGAGACCATCGTGATATCTCCATTGCGCATGATGACAGAAATTCTTCTTGCCTCAGGTATGACACGTAGAGAGATTACTTGCGTTCCAGAAGCCTGAGAGGACGAAGCGATAGCGGTGAACATCGCGAATGGCGCGACCGGGGTCTGAGCAATGAATAGAGGTTTATCATGAGCAGATTTAGTCAATGGATAGCACCTACCTCTTCGCTTTCCAAATTCCATATTTCTACATCTAGGTTGCCGTCTGGATCAAGCCGCTCAGAGGTAGCATAGATCACATTTTCGTCGACATCTACCGCCGTCGCTGTGATGTTTGCATTTTCAAAATCGGTGGCGCTTGTGGAAAATAGTGTAAGATTGCGCATTTCAGGAGCTTTTGGCGTAGCAAGAGATGGCTTATAGTATTTACACAGAATAGATCTTAGAGATGGAGAGAGATTGATGCCCAAACTTTTTCCGTCGAGCTGTTTGATGTGCACACCTGAACCAAACAGGTGCCCGATCATTCTGGTCCAGTTTTGTGCTTTGCGTTGTGTATTTCTATATCACAAAATGGGTCCTACGAGAACACCAAAAACCTCACGACAGGGCGAACCTTCATCCTCTTCCGCAATAGCAGGGCCCTCGAAATCAAGACCACCACGCCGTCATCACGCACCAAGAGAACACCATGCTACTAGTAGTGTCCCAGGCGTTCAGAAAATTAAGTCTGCACTCAGGCAGACGCGGAGATTATTAGCCAAGGTCCGTTGACTACTCCTTCATAAAGGCTAAATAGTTTCAACTGCCACAGGACAAACTGGCGGCAGATGTCCGGGTCGCGACTGAGCGGCGGCTGAAAACACTCGAGGCAGATCTCGCGCAAGCGGAGGCTTCAAAAAAGGAGCGCGATATTGCGGTTCGATATCACAAAGTAAAATTCTTTGGTGTGTCCAATTCACTCTTCCCCATATACCATTCCGTATTTACAAAGATCACAGAGCGCCAAAAGGTTGTCCGAAAACTAAATCAGACGAAGAAACGCCTCCAGTCTGCCGATACATCCTCGAAACAACAAATCGAAGCTGCGCTGGCAGAGCTACGTGTGGATCTCAACTATATCCTCGTGAGCATTGGATGTATCCTTTCTTGGTTTGACTGATAATTAACTTTACAACGACAGCATTATCCCAAAACGAAGAAATACATATCGCTTTTCCCTCCAGAAATCCGCGAGGCGACGTCAGAAACCTCTATGCCCAAGGTCAATCCGAATTCTGAGGATGTGCGGAGTTGGATCCGGGGGCAGATGCAGAGCGGCGCAATATCTTCTGAGCCAGAGCTGCATTTGGATTCCCGAGCGCAGGATAAGACGAAGGGGACAGGCTGGGAGGATAGGACTCTTAAAAAGGCTGCAGCAGCAGGTATTGGTATTTCTGGGCCTGAAGAGCCTGAAGATGCATTCTTTGGAGTAGCGCTGGGTGAGAAACACGGATGTTAAAAACATCGGAGTTTTTCACATGTTTTTAACCTGTATTTAACGTTTTTA
>JABCKI010000450.1:0-12524 GCA_018282025.1 Sphagnurus paluster
AAAAGACGGTGCAGGTGGGAACTGCTGACTAAACTTTCTTAGCTAAGTTAGCCACTCTCCCACGTTGAGCTCTTTTAATATATAGATGACAAGCCGCACCACAAATGTTTTCTGAGTGCATATCCAAAACTTTTTGTGGATGGATCTTTGTTGCGTTAAAGTTCTGGGATCACTGGGCCGTTATTAGTTGTTATCGGGAGACTATGCACGTGTTTGGACGTGACAATTGTCGTTTGAGAAAGTTGTACTCAGCACACAAAAAATCATGTTATTGCACCGCAAGGTAGGTAAAACTCTAAAGTTTTGTTCTAGTTAAAAAAATAACAGCTTGATACCAAGGTGTTGTAAAGGAGATGAAGTGAAAATGAGCACCCGACTTTGTTACACACTGGTAACGCCACCTGACGTAGCGGGTTTTGTATGAGTGCGGGCCGAGGCCTATCTTATAAGATTACATAAATCGGACGCTTGTAGTAAACGTAAACATTAATGAAGAATTGTCTTCAAAGCAAAATCTCAGCCAAAATTGTAGTATTGTATTATTTTATCGACGCTATCTCAAGCTCAAAGTACTGTGCGACACACAGCCTGAGCTCTCAGAAAGCCATCATCGCAACGCCACAAATGCTAAATACTAGCCCAGTAATAGCAGCGGAAACGGTCTTGCCCAAGGCAGCGGACTTCGAGGTGGTGGAAGCAGGGGCACCAGTAGAGGTTCCCGTAGAGCCAGTGGTAGAACTTGCCGTGGCGTTGGAGCATGTCACATTGGAGGGGATCGTGAAGCTACTCGACAACGTCAAGTCGGCGCACTGCGAGATCAAGGTAAGCATGATTGTTCTCATCTGCGATAAGATAACTTACCTGGTAGAGATTGCCATCTCCTCCGTCAAATACGATCTAATTGGAGTTTAGATGACATCACGGGTTACGGGCAAATTGATCTCACCTGAATAGTTATGTTCTGTCCGTCCTGGAGGCTGGTGGTGTTGGAATTGTCTGCAAAGTTCAAAGGGATACAGAAGATACCCTCTCCTGTCTCTTGAAAGAAGGGTTTAGCCTGAGTAAAATTGTTAAAGGAAGTGGGATCCTGTGTCGTAGCAATGATGACTCCGGCTAACAACAGGGTCAATAGGTTGGTCGCCGAAGAGTGAATAGTTCTGACCAGTCCACTGAGGGTGCTCCGAGTTCATCGTGAAAAACCCTCCAGTCAAGGGGAAGATCGAGCGATTCGACGCAGGGGTATTATAACCGTCTATGATATACCGTTATTCTCAAGATAACCGCAGGAGTGAATCACAACATACCGCAGAACGTAGGTTCGTTATCCTCAACAAAGACACCTCGCGGGGGAGGGTATTGAAGTTGAAAGTGGGCGTTAACCACGGCGGCAAGAGCAAGCATGAGGAGGGCCAGGTAACGCTGCATTGTACGAAATGGGGCTTTCGACGGTAGACTGGGAGGAACGGTTCACAATTTCCTTCACCTTTAAAGGTTGTGGTATGCTAATGATTATTCCCGCCATCGACCGAGACGAAAAAGTTTTTTAACATCGAATGTTTACTACTAGTACATGTTGCCGGCAATCAGGGGCGCTTATTCATTCTAATTATAGACCGCAATCAATCTGAACTTTGATCTCGTTCAAATGTGCAGGAGCACATTGACTCTACCAGCGTACCTTTCTTCAAAAACCCTGTCACGAACCCAGTGAAATTTGCAATGTCGTCATATATTGTAACCGATCACATCCCCAGAAAATAAAGAACATGTAACTCAACGCCCTCAAGTTGTATTCAGTTTCCGTTTCCTCATCAGTTACCAAAACATTGAAACATTATTCAATCGACGTGCGGTAAATATTGCAGGGTCTATCGTTATGGTAAGAACGAGGCCTTGTAAGTGTGGGTCCATAATTGTTAATTCGTTAACTTAGAGAAGCAATGCGGCAACACCAGTGAATCCGAGGACGACAGCACTGTATCCTGCGAAAGCATGCGCCGATCCAAGGGCAGCACCAGTCTGCGCGGGGGCTGCCGAGCCACTGGTTGTTTCTGAGCCACCGTGGTGGGATTCAGTAGTCTCGTTCTTGCAAGTGGCATCCTGAGGCGCAGTGAGGTTACTTGAGAGCGTAAGATCGGCACACTATTGATACACGAGTCAGTTAAAGCTCATCCATCAAGAGAAGGATATATTGACCTGGTACAGGTTTCCATCACCTCCGCTGTACACTATCTGAAGGAAGGTTTCAGTTCGATCGTGCGCTTATGTGCGCTCAGAGTACGTACCTGGATCGTGACATTGGCACCATCCTTCACATCAGTGATACCACTTGCAGTCAGGTTGAGAGGAATGCAGAAGGTTCCGGCATTTTCCTCATGGGCATACGGGCTAACGATTTGTTGGTTTCCACTGACAGAGAAGTTGTCGAAGGAGATGGGGTTCTGAATGGTAGAAATTATTGCACCAGCTATGCGAAGGTCGCCCAATTTAAATCGCGGCCAGTAAAGAGAAAAACAGAGTGATCTTACCGGTCCAGTCACCATGACCGCTCTTGATAGTGAAGAAGCCACCAGACAGTGGGAAAGTCGTGCGGTTGCTAACCGCTTCGGTGTAACCACCTAATAATAAATGCTACAGATGAGTTACGTGGAAAGATGAAAAGTAACCATGCACTGACCGCAGAAATTGGGCTCGTTATCCGCCACAAATTCACCACGAGGAGCCGGGTAAAGCAGCCTGAAGTGAGCTTGGACGCTCGTAATCAAAGCGAGAGCCGTGAACAGAGAGAAGAACATCGCGGTGGTCGTCGGAGGGGGGAATGTGTAAACCTTTCCTGGCTTGTTGCCCACACCATCATCCTGGCTTTATAGCTAGAGCAAGATTCAGCATGGACGCGCTTCCTGGCTTCGCATTTGCAGGGGAAAAAAGTTTTTTGTCCCGCCGTCGACTTGGCAAACCTTGGCCGACAATCCGGCCTCCTGCCAAGCAGTCGGACAGTGCTAGCAGAGCCTGGCGAAGCTTTCCTCGGCATTTTCTGATTAATGTAAATAGAACTGTGGTGGACAACAGATTTTCAACAAGTCTCACAAGGTCAAGTTCATAGCGTACGGGGGATAATATACAGAACACTGCGAGATAGAGTTTAATGACCCGCACCCCTTCCATTGCCCATCCTACCAAAAATAGCTTCCCCCATGCCCAGTCCTACGACAATTGAGATAACATAGGCGGCGTTGAAGGTCCTGATGAAGGTGATATGAGAAAGGCGAAATCAAATAAAAGAGGGGTTGTACATGACAGCCAACATCAGAGCGTACGATAGCAGAGACTGCCCAGCGTGGAGCAATCCGCGCGGAAGGTCATGCGCCCATATGAATGGTGGAACTGTACGGGTGAGAGTCACAGTCCCCCGACGGTTAGTCAGGGGAGCCAGTGGGTTTGAATCATCGGCTGAGTCTGCATTTAAAGAGGATTTGTCGGAAGTTTCGTTTGTAGGAGATGGTGATGATTTCCCGGAGTAATTAAGAGGACGGGAGGCCATCGCTAAGCCTCTGAAATAAGGTATAAGGACCAAAGGTATCTATTAAACGCAGTGGGACATACTTCTGTCTCCAATGATTATCCAAGGCACCTCGGGTCGCAGCAAGCCATCTATCAAAGAGAGCCAGACAGACGAGCCCAAGAGAAGCACCCGCAATAGCACCAGGCGATGTTGGCGACCAGGCTTGGAAGAGTAGATAGTCTCCACCAGCCCAATGGAAAAATGGTACCATGGACATATCCCCCATGGCAGATGTGTTAGAGCCTGAATTCATCCCAGGCATGTCCATGTTGTGAGTGCGAGATGGTCCAGAGCGCAGCAACAATGAATCACTAAAGCACAGCTAGCCAATGGCTGAGTTAGAACTGGGTTTGAACTGTGACGCGGGAGAACCCGACGCCCAATGCGGTGTCGTCGCCATTAGTGCTTGGTAACACCACAGCGCCCTCGAGCTTCATCTCTTTCTTTATAACAGAACGGAAATGGTGTTCGCCAGGAGTTAAGAAAGAGAGTAGAGGCGCGTCGTCAGAGCAGTATCAGGATTCAGCGCTAGAATCAATTTGCATCGAATGCTTCGGGAAAAGCATGGGGAGTAAATGGCTATGCCGAGCACATAAAAAGAGTGAGTGTGCGTGGCTGTAGGTCATCTAATCATATGAAGTCGAAGTCAAGGGCGTATGGAGGAAGGAGATGGGAGACATAAACAAGTTTTGCGCCAATTTTGCGGTCATTAATAATAAGTGTAGGACCCCGGAAACTTAACATCGACAACGTGACCTTGCGTGCTTAGACACAATTCTTGTCAATTGTTTAGTGTCCATTGTCCACGACTCTCAGCTTGAACGCCCATATTCCATAGCTCCTCATTACCATGCTACGAACGAGCATCATACGCTCTGCTAGGGGAGCAGTACTTCGAAACGCCTGTGTAGTTGCCACTCGCCCAGCTTTGACTAGTCTCCAGGCCCGTTTCGAGAGCTCGACAGCCTCCAAACCGCCTTTGACCACTGAACAGAAAGCTCGCAAAGCCGCCCTCGAAAGATCCGATGACCTGCAAAGAGACTGGGACGCCAAAGAAATTACGTATGCAGAGCTAAAACCTAAAACATTCAGTCCAACTCCAGTATGTTTTCTACTCTTTCAAAGCAGGCTTTTGACTCAATAGCAAGTGGGCTCACAGGACTCCTACCTGATTGATGTTCGTGAGCCTGACGAAGTCATTCAAGGAATGATTCCTTCGGCCGTCAATCTACCACTGTCTGAGCTTGCGAACTCCCTGCACCTCAGTCGTGCAGCATTCCTTGAAAAGCATGGCTTCGACAAGCCAACAAAGGATCAGCAGCTCACCTTTTACTGTCGCAGTGGCAAACGAAGCACTACCGCGAGTGATGTCGCAAAAAGAAATGGGTATACCAAGTACGTTGGGCAGTAACTTCGCGGACGTGCATTAACTGGAGCTTTGTCTAGTATCTTAAATTATAAGGGGTCTTGGCTGGAGTGGATTGAGAAAGAAAATAAACAGTAGAATTTGACGAATAAATAATGGCATGGGTCAGGAAAAGTTTGCCGAGTGAGCGATACCTGGGAGTGGACGACGCAAAGATTTTTGATCCAATCAACTGGTTACAAGGGCCTTGGCGAGTGATCAGCCAATCGCAGAATTCCGTTGCGCACAAAGGGCTCAACACTTGACCCAACAAACAGCCTGTCTATAAAAGAGCTGACTTCTCGTCCAGAGATGGTTTCCCGCCTGTCGAGTCAACCCCCTTGTATGATTGATCACTTTCCCCCTCTGTATTCATGTTGCCTCATGAGATCTTAACAGTACTGAAGAGACTTAATCTAAGGATATCCCTTCCCCCTCTGCCACCTCATCCTGACTGTTGGATGGTACGTTGCCACCCTGTCTATCAACCAATGAACTAGCTAACTCTTGCCCATCTCAGTCCATAGAATAACCTTCCATGATCACAAGTCTCTAACCACCTGCGTTGCTCCTACGTGTTGCGTTCCCAGATAAGTCACAACTTCACCAACCTCTCAATCTGTTTTCCCTGCTACCCTCAGCCTCTCGACCAATCCTCACTGTCCTTGTGCCTCTATGGTCTAGGTCGATGCCTACGACCAAGCTGTTGGTAATCCATATATCCTATCACCATCGCCACCGGCGACCTCATTGGCAGCCTTCCTACCGCATGTTCTCTATCCCCTAGGCCACTATCACCCATGCGTTTCTCACCGATATTCCCACACCTTCGTCACAGGGTTCAGTTCCCGAGTCAACCTAGGCACCATCTTGACTCGGGGAATGTCAGATCCAGGAGTCTGGTCCAGTTACGTCCCTAGGAGCATGGGGCAACGGAAGGAGCATCAGAAACTTGCAATTTACCCGTGCGGGTTTGCAATGTTCCACAATGACGCATGTGAATATCTTTGTATATCAATTCGCAGTGGAAATTCGCGGTCCTAGGTTCTCCCGTTCTGTTTCCCATCACCACGCAAGCTCTACATCTCTCAGCCCCCATTCTGTAATGGCTGACCGTCTCAACCAAGATATCAAATTCGAAGCATTTCGACATCCGGTTTTTCTCCTCTCTGCTGCTTGTCGGCAATCCAGCTGTCCAAATATGAACCCTTGAAGCCAATTTTAGATTAGCTCGTTGTGATGTGTACGATTTTCAACACAATGTCATTTTACCCTTCGTTACACCCATAAGCTACAAGTCTGATTACCAGTACTCATTCAAGTCCGCAGTGTCACGATAGCGAGAGCCCCTTTGTACCTCGAAAGCCATGCCCGTACTGAACCACCGAGGCCATTATTTTGTATTGAGGATGTCGTACGCATGAACGTAGAGATAAGGCGCACCCAGACTCAAGACCATGACCGTTCCAATTCCAGGACTTGCCTTCCAGGCACTTTCCTAGTCTTGACTATTCACCTCATGCCTTGTTTTCATGAGGTTACTCCAAGTATTCGCAGGTTCAGGTAAGGTCAAAGCTCCGAACAGCGTGCGCTGCGTGGTGGTTTTCGTCGGGATGTGCCGATCGCTTACAAAGCAAGCGCCTCAGAACCTCAACCAGCAGCAACGATAGATATTTTCCCTCAACTTAACAAGGCTAACGAGCCCAGGACTATGATCTTTGACCCTTCGACTTCCTCTCATCTGAAGCCATGGCTTGTTAGGACACTAGAGCCTATGTATGCCTTAGTCATTTCCTTTTTACTCTAACGAACTTCATGGTTGTTGCAGATGCGATGCGGAACCGGGGGCGCTCGCTGACTATATCCTCGCTTTACTGAAGCATAATGTGCCAGAAGCTGAAATGCGCAAGGAGCTTGCAGTACAGCTCGATGAATTTCTGGGAAAAGGTGTGTTCACGAATGCCTCTCATTTTTTCTTATAACTGACGTTCATGCATCGTTGCAGCTGAATGCGCCTCATTTATTGATACATTATTTACCGTACTCCGCACAAAATCATATTTACCATACTCCGCAGCCTCCCCTCCTTCGCCCTCGTTTGGCCCAAAAACATTGGATGATGGAATCCCTATTCCTTTGGACGGATTGCTATCTCCGTCACTATCCCAGCCACCCGATCGAAATCTCAAGCGGAGCAGTGAGCATGATGAAAGAGATGGACGGCCGCCAGCGAAGGGTCCGCGTCTGAGCACGGAGGGGCAGTTTTCGCGTTATGGGAATCCACAAGGGGGCAGGCCAGAGAGTCGGTCGACGGGTGGGTGGGGCGGGCGGGCGGAGCGGCCCCATACGAACGGTTACCGGGAAGACGGTATGGATATGTATGGAGCCGGAATGGGCATGCCGACGGGGATGGTTATGCCAGGGATGAACATGCCAATGCAGATGCAGATGAACGGGCGTCGCCAACAAGCGTATCAGCCTCCTGATCAGAAACGCGGAATCTGCAGAGATTACCACAGTGCGTATTTTCGTTGTTTTTTTTTGCTCCACAATTTGCTTAACATTCTTCACTTTCTTAGATAATGGGTATTGTGCTCGGGGCGCGATGTGTAAATACAACCACGGAGATGATGCCGTAGTGCCTGGTATGTATGGGCCAATGGCGTCGGCCATGCCGGTGCCATTTATGCCTATGTTCGCAGGAGCCCCCTTTGGAATGGGTGGTGGCATGGGTGGGGCATACGACCCCCACGAAGCGCGCATGGATATGCGACCGATGGGTGGTCGTAACCAACGTGCACCTCTACTACCACGAATACAACAAGAAGATGGAAGCCAGGTTGTGCATAGCACAAACGCTTCAGGCGAGCTTCCAGTGATACAAGATCTCACACCTGCTTCCACAGAGGTGGACAAACCCCAAAACCCAACACATCCAGAATCGCACACTCAGCCTCCACATCTTCAGACTCAGCAACAGCAGATGTCGAATCAACCGGAAGGTTACGACGGATCTGGGTTCGGGCCATTGCAACGTCGAGGAGTTATGAACGGCCAGCCGTTCATGCCGATGCCTGCTTTGGATGTCGATATGACTTCCCAAAGGGACATGGGTGTCGCCAGAAATCATCACTCCAACCCTCGCCGAGGAGGACGCGGGGGTACTTTCGGCGGCGAGATACATAATTTCCGCCCGGAGCGGCGGAACGACAAAACATTGGTTGTTGAAAAGATACCAGAGGATAAGCTGACACTCGAACACGTGAACGGGTGGTTTAAGCGCTTTGGGACGGTCACTAATGTCGCGATCGACAACACCAGTGGGAAGGCTCTAATTAGCTTTTCTAACCACGACGAGGCGTACGCAGCGTGGAAGTCTGAGGATGCTGTGTTCAACAACCGGTTTGTCAAGTTGTTCTGGCACCGACCTATGGAAGGACATGGCCAAGCGGGCACTAGGATGTTAGCTGCGTCAGCACCGTTGGTTGCAAATATCGCAGCAGCGAAGGAGACGCCTCCCCGGCCGATCGCAACGTCCTCAAAATCAGCACCACCTCGGAAACCCTCATCCACCGCGAGTGCTCTGGCTGCCAAACAGCAGCTCCTAGAACGGCAAATTGCTGAACAGAAGTCGTTGATGGCTTCATTGGATTCCGCCACCTCAGAGGAGAAGAAGGCGATCATGGCTCGTCTGCGCAAGTTGGTAGAAGAGATGACCACACCATCAATAACGTATGATGTATCGACGATCAAGGCCAACGTCGGGGCGAGCGATGTTGAGAAGCGGGAGCGGGAGAGGCTGGATAAGGAACTGGAGATGCATAATGCGTCTGCTGTCGAAGGGGAGGAGAGTACCGAGGATTTGAAGGCAAAATTAGAGAAACTCAAAGCAGAGGTGCTCACATTCACACTTTTCATCGGAGAAGTCTCGTTGATGTCGTTTTTATCTAGGCTGCAAGTCTTGGTATTGCAGATGTGACTATGGAGGCGTCGTATGGAGGTGGCTATCGCCCATACCGTGGTCGTGGGCGCGGAGCCCGTGGTTATCGCGGCGCGATGCGTGGGGGACCGCCTCCTCGAGCGAGCATGAAGCTGGATAATCGACCAAAGAAGCTCCTCGTGAAAGGCGTCCGTGAGGAAGGCACTCAGGCTTTGCGCGATTGGTTTGAGGTCCGTTGAATTTAAATTTCCAGTTGATGGCGGAGGCTGACTCTATATCCAGACAACTGGACAATTGGAATCTCTTGAGAGGGACGAATCAGGGAACATTGTGGTTTCATTCAAAAGTCGTTCAGCAGCAGAACAGGTAGAGCTAATGATGTTTTGAATCTCATACTCAGGCCTAAATTCGCTTCCGCCAGGGTCTCTCCAAAGGAACCAATGTTCCGACAGTGGGCGCCGTCCAAATTTCCTGGTTTACGGGAAAGCCTGCAGGGCTTGCATCTGCACCGCAGACTACCTCGCCTACGCCAGCACCAACCGATGTACCCATGAAGGAAGTTCCTAGAGCACCCTCTCCCGAAGCTCCCCATTCACCTCATGCACGAGATGAGGAAGTGGTTGCGAGTGGATGGGGCGAGGAAGATGGAGAAGATGGAATGGGAATGCTGTAATTGTGCCTTCAGCTTTTACTCATGCTTCCAACTCTGTATTGTTCTGTAGGATATCTTCTAACTATTGGCCGACAACGGCCCCGCTGCTGCTCGTTCCATTCCATCCGCAGTTATCCTTGTGCAATGAGCTGCCAATTGTTGAAGTTTATCCGAAGCCAGAGGTGTTTGAACAAGCAAAACTTGCAGCAGACCTTCACAGTGAATAAGAAACACTCTGACAGAGTTGATGTTATCTGAAGACAAGACGGACTAATATTAATATAACCGGGATACTCACACGCGGTGATAAGCGATGTTGACTGGACGCGTTTATTCTGAGTGTCGTCGGAACTTCACCGGAAGGAACTAACTACTTGTCTTTCTGGCCTCTGCACCACCCATATTGCCTGGCAGGAACATGTCTCTCCTACTTAGGCGTATCGTACCCGCCTCCCAACTCAGATGGGGCGCTTCGACCACAGCTGGCCGCCGGTGCCTCAGCACAGGCTCTCCCGACACCGTCGCTGAGACTGCAGGTATCAATGTATGTGCCAAGTTCTGTATTTTAAAAAAATCGTTCTAATGTTGTTACAGGTCTCAAAGCTCCAGATAACACGCAAGAACCCATCCACGCCACCACCGTCTTCGAGTCTTGTGTTTGGCCACACGTTTGTAAGTTGCACCTAGTGTCCTAAAAATTAATGTTTGAAATTTTTTGTCCAACGTCAAGACCGATCATATGTTGACGATTCCATGGGATGCGAAATCGGGCTGGGGTTCACCCCATATTCGACCATGTTCGTATGCAACGTGCTCGGCCGAATTTATTTCGGGCTCTCATTAATCTCCCACCAGACGGTCCGCTTGCGCTCGAACCTAGCTCGACTGTCCTACACTACGCTCAAACCATTTTCGAGGGAATGAAAGCCTACCGACAGGAAAATGATAAAGTAACATTGTTCAGACCTGACATGAACATGAAGCGGATGAATAGCAGTGCGCGGCGTATCGCTTTGCCTGTAAGTGCTGGTCTATAATTCTTGGGTGTATGCTACATAAATGGGATTAGACCTTTGATGGAGAGTCTTTGCTCGAGCTTATCAAAGTACTTATCCGCCTCGATAAGCACTGGGTACCCAAGGAACCGGGCCACAGCCTTTATATCCGACCTACACTTAGTGCGTTGTCCACTATTCCTGCTTCTCTGCACTTTTAATGAATTTATGCTACTAGTCGGTACACAGAAAGCAATTGGTGTGGGCCCACCGAATGAGGCCCTCCTCTTTGTTATTTGCAGTCCTGTAGGACCTTATTACCCCAAGGGATTCAAACCTGTGGCTTTGTACGGCACAACTGAATATATCCGTGCTGCTCCTGGAGGTAGGCTCTTTTCAAACGGCGGTTCGCAATATATCTCATGTTCTGCAAGGAACTGGCGCTTTCAAGCTCGGTGTCAACTATGCTCCAGGCGTTATGCCTCAGAAGGATGCGGCCAGCAGGGGATACGATCAAAATCTGTGGTTGCATGGTCCCGAGCACCACCTGACTGAGGTGAGATCGGTTAATCGTTGACAAAGACCCTTCTCTAAACCTTTTGCAGGTTGGTACCATGAATATGTTTGTTGTCTTTAAGCAGGAGAACGGTAGTATGTCATGCCATATCTTTTAATAATCTTCTCTCATTGATCTATACTCTACTTCACTCGCAGCCCTCGAGCTTGTTACGCCACCATTAGATGGCATGATCCTGCCTGGTGTCACCCGTGACTCGGTGCTCTCACTTGCTCGCGAGCACATAGCTGGTAAAAAACGCCTCGGAAACCTGCCAGATAACCTCGTTGTATCTGAGAGGCCTGTGACTATGAAGGAAGTCAAAGAGGCCTCACATTCGGGCCGTCTTGTCGAACTCTTCGGAGCAGGTAAAGACGCCGAATTGCTTGATTTTGTTTCACTACTAACGAATGTACTTTTCTTTCAAGGTACCGCCGCAGTTATCAGCCCTGTCGATAGGATTGGATATCTGGGTGAGGATGTTCTCATCCCAACAGGTGAGGGTGGAATGGGTCCCGTCTCTAGGCCCATCTGGACGGAGTTGGTCGGTAGACAGACAGGCGCCATCCCTAGTGACTGGAGCGTCCCCGTCGCTAACTAATTCTTATCAACTTTCTGGAGATGAAATGATTTATCCTAAATCTTGAACGGTCTACGGACTTCCCCCAAAGACATGGCAAGTCCGCTCAGGTAATGAGCATATGAGACAGTTTTTTCTAGAATCAATGGAGAACATCTGGATACTCTTGAAAAGCGGTACCTCTAGCTTGCTCTGAACTAGCCCTACCTAGCCCTACCGAGTAATTGAGTGGTTTTGCAACGTGTTTGTCCTATAGCTGGGGCTCGTCTCAGTTGCCACCATCCTAGGATCGAAAATGACGTCGCTAACTCTCACTAGCTAGGCTTCGGAAATTGTGATTTTGCGAAAGTGGTGTCCTGGAAGATATTCCATTATGGTCAATTGAATGCTACCCAGAAGTAAAATATGCACCATTGAGGGTACATTCGATTCATTTACATACTGGATTATTAGGCAGGGTTCTTCTCGGAATTTAGGGTGCATTGTGCAACTTGAACTTGCGGCCGTGGGACTTGAAGCTTGAATCTTGAATTGTTATAGCCGCTTGCAGAAAAGTTGGCGGTTGAGCCAAACACACATCAAGTCACAAGTTTCACACCTCAATCTTCTGCAAGCGATATCTCAACAACCACTGGGCCGTTCGACTTAATTTTGAGTGCGTTCGATAGCGAATTTAGTCTTCTAGGTGGCCCCACAGTTATTTTTTTATACTTTCAATTTCGAGATTCTCTCACATCATGGTGCCATTTTTATCATCCATCAGGAATTTCACAGGCAACTTGTGAGAGGTTGTACCGGCTTGTACAAGCCGGTACAAGTAAGAAAAGCTGGCCA
>JABCKI010000451.1:0-12484 GCA_018282025.1 Sphagnurus paluster
TGGTTGAGTTGGGAGGACTTGTAGTTAAGTAACTAAGAGGCTATCGACTGATGGTAAGAGGAAGAAACTCTGTTCTCAGTAGACGAATACAGAGGGTTTATATACTACAGAGTATGTAAATAAGTATATACAATTAGTAAGATATCGCACAGCATTATGATGCAATATGGTGCGATAATGAGTCATACTGAGTAATGTTCTAGAGTGTTCTATCTAATAATAGTTAACTTGTGATTATCACATGTTATGACATCACGCGTTATGTTCGTTCAACAGATCCAGATCTATTGAGGTGGAGGGCGGAATCCGGATGAGTTATGTGGACTCGTTGACAGTGACAGAAAACAAACATACACAACGCGTTTGCAACCTACGCACAGGCCTTAGTTTCCACGCGCACGTTCTGACATTTACGCGTCCGCCCAGCGGCCTATCTAACGATCTAGGCTTTAAACTACTCTTACTCTTCTTTTAGGAAACCCACCAAGAAGGCTCTACATATTTCATACATGGCATTATCTTCGAAGGAGAACAAGCCACTCTCTCGGAGTCGGTAAGAGTCGCGTCTGCACGGGGTTTTACAGCGCGTCTGAAACACTATTTGGTCATTGCAGGAAAAGTGATCCAACCTCTGAGCCAGCAACAAAGCGTCGTAAGCTCGCAGCCGCATCGTCATTCCAAGGAACTCAGGCAGTAGAGTCCTCCTTTGCCGATGTTTTGCAACGGATAAAAGAAGAGGCTGGGGATGGTAACAGTGCGTTATCAACTTTTTCTTTGGAAGTTTCAGAGATATTAACTTGATCTTAATTTACCAAGTTGCTGAAGGTGGTTCAGATAGTTGGGCTCGGCCATACCTTTCACCGATAAAAGAGAAAAGGGATAAAATCAGTGCGTTGGCTGACTCTGTAGAACCACCCCCACCAATTTCAATTTTCCTCAGCTTTCCAACAAATTGATGTCGATGTATCTTCGGATGCAGGAGGAGGTGCGGTAAAGCTTCGCATGTTTGGTGTGACGGAGGTATGTCATGCGGTTGTACTACAGTATGCTTGAATAATTTGAATATTTAGGCTGGACACAGTGTACTGGCTCACATTACTGACTTCCTTCCGTATTTCTACATCGCACAACCCCGTGGGTTTGATCAAAATGACCTTGAATCCTTCCGAGCGGACCTCAATGTCAGTAAGATTTCTCCCCCCTACAGGACCTTCTCAAATTTACAACTCCTTAGAATCTCGTAGGAGGCAATCCAGTGAGGAAAATTGAAGTTGTCCAGAAGCGTAGTCTCTGGGGATACAGAGGCGATGACTGTGTCCCTTTCTTGAAACTCACGATATCAGAACCACTGAGCCTTCCCAAAGTTCGAGATGAGTTCTCCATTCATGTAAACAGCTCTTCTTCGTCTCAACGTCGTGCTCTTCATTACGTATCTTTGAGCGTGGCGAGTGTCACTTTCAGGGCCTTTTTCCGGATGTGGTAGCAACTTTTGAAAGCAACATTCCGTATACCCTGCGGTTCATGATCGACACCAAGGTATGCAACCTGCTCTAAAATGACTTCGACCTGAGTAATCTTTCTCATGCAGGTTCTGGGAATGAATTGGGTTGAGATTCCCGCAGGCAAATACCGACTAGTTTCCGAGGGCCAGAAGAAGTCTCATTGTCAGATTGAACTTAACGTTAGGTGCGAAATATCCCTTTTCATAGCCACACGAAATTACTGACAACAAGTGTAGATGGGACGACATCATCTCGCATCCCCCCGAGGGAAACTGGTCCAAGATAGCCCCACTCAGAATCTTGAGCTTCGATATAGAGTGTGCTGGTCGCAAAGGAATCTTCCCTGAACCACAGATGGACCCAGTCATTCAAATCGCGAACATGGTCACTCGACAAGGTTTTTATTTAAACATTTTGATCTACGAATTCTCAATCTTCTATTGCTTCCTAGGAGAACAACAACCTTTCATCCGTAACATATTCACACTGAACACTTGTTCTCACATTGTGGGTTCCCAGGTGCTGTCGTTCCAAGATGAAGGCAAAATGCTTCAGAGTTGGCGTGATTTTATCGAAGAGGTTGACCCAGACGTCGTCATTGGGTACAACATTGCGGGATTTGATTTCCCATATCTGATGGAAAGAGCCAAGGCTCTGAAAGCGAATGGCTTCCCATACCTAGGAAGATTGAAGAGTTGGTGGAATTGTTTTGCTCTCGGTACTATTAACTGAGTTTCCTCTAGACATGAAGACCCAAGTGAAGAATACGCACTTTTCTTCAAAGGCCTATGGCCAGCGCGATTCGAAAGAAACTACTCTTGATGGGCGCCTCCAACTAGATGTCCTGCAATTCATGCAACGCGAACACAAACTACGCAGTTACACTCTCAACTCTGTTTGTGCTCAGTTCCTTGGGGAACAGAAAGAGGATGTCCATCATTCTATCATCACTGAACTACAGAACGGGACACCTGAATCTCGACGACGTTTGGCTGTCTACTGTCTGAAGGTTCGTCCGGGTGATCTACTTTTAGATCAACCGAGTAAAGAAAACCTTCACAGGATGCCTACCTCCCTCAGCGGCTATTGGACAAACTGATGTGCTTCGTAAATTATATCGAAATGTCCCGCGTCACGGGTGTTCCTTTCAACTACCTGCTTTCCAGGGGCCAGTCAATCAAGGTCCTTTCTCAGCTATTTCGCAAAGCAAACTCTGAGGGCTATGTCATTCCGTCGCTCAAAGGAGAAGGTGCGAACCTCAACTGCAGCCCTCGGTGCGAGATTGTTCATCGTTTCTAGGTTCGGATGAACAATACGAGGGTGCTACAGTCATTGAACCTGTCAAGGGCTATTACGATGTGCCTATTGCGACGCTGGATTTCAGCTCTCTATACCCTTCCATCATGATGGCTCATAATTTATGTTACACGACACTATTGGATAAAGCAACGATTGATCGGCTTAACCTGGTCAAGGATGTTGATTATATACAGACGCCCAACAACGGTCAGTTATATTATCCAAACGAATCATCATGATCCCGACATTAAGAAAGCCTATTTCAGATTTGTTTGTAACAACGGCGAGGCGGAAGGGCCTCCTGCCCACCGTTCTGGAAGATCTCATCTCTGCGCGCAAACGAGCCAAGGCTGATCTCACAAAAGAAAAAGACCCCTTCAAACGCGCAGTGTTGGATGGTCGACAACTAGCACTGAAGGTACCGCTGCCAGTTTTTCTACACTACCCACCTCGCTCATCTTGATGGTCAAATCACAGATCAGTGCCAACTCTGTGTATGGATTCACCGGTGCAACCATTGGCAAGCTTCCTTGTCTAGCTATCTCATCTAGTGTGACCTCCTACGGTCGCCAGATGATTGAGAAAACCAAGCAGGTCGGTTTATGCATGCCGAGATGTTTGCCCCTTCTCATCCTTTTTATTTAGGAAGTGGAGGCGGAATACTGCATCGCAAACGGACGTTCCCATAATGCCGAGATCATTTATGGTGACACAGACTCCGTCATGGTCAAGTTCGGCCCTACAGATCTGAAGACAGTCATGGCCTTGGGTATCGTTGAACCCTTTCAAACGCGGTGAATTGCCTAACAAGTTTATTATGCACGGTAGGTCAAGAGGCTGCAGATTTTGTCACGACCAAGTTCGTGAAGCCCATCAAGCTGGAGTTCGAGAAAGTGTATTTCCCATACTTGCTCATTAACAAGAAGCGGTATGCAGGACTTTATTGGACGCGACCTGAGAAGTACGACAAGATGGACTCCAAGGGTATCGAGGTGCGTCCCAAATTCGTAAATTTTATTAGCTTAGCTAACTTTTTGGGCTCTGCAGACTGTGCGACGAGACAATTGTCGTCTGGTTTCAACTGTAATCGAGACTTGCCTCCACAAAATGTTGATCGACCGAGACGTGAAAGGCGCCGAAGAGTGTGTTTCTACTCTTTTTCGTTGATTTTATTATTATTAAATCACTGATGTCGATACTAGATACACCAAACAAACTATTTCGGACCTCCTTCAGAACAAAGTGGATATGGCGCAGCTTGTAATCACGAAGGCTTTAGCTAAGACGGGTAAGCACACATGCACCATAACTTTCTACTTTTTGCCTGACGCGTGTTCAGACTATGCCGGAAAGCAGGCCCACGTAGAGCTTGCAGAGCGCATGAAAGTACGAGACGCAGGTCTGTGGTTTTATATCAGTTTCTTTTACAGGTTTTGATAGTCTTCCTGTGTGAAGGTTCGGCTCCAGCTCTAGGAGATCGTGTTGCATATGTTATCATCAAAGGAATCAAAGGTCAGAAGAAATTTACCGTTTATTCCGATTGAGGTCTCATAGTGGTGCTTCGAGGTGCCGCGGCCTACGAGAAATCTGAGGATCCACTTTATGTTCTGGAAAACAATCTACCCATCGATACCAAGTATTATCTTGAAAACCAACTTTCTAAACCCCTTATGAGGATTTTCGAACCCATTCTAGGTGAAAAGGCTTCTTCTCTTCGTGAGTGCCCCTTGGACTTTGTTTCATGATCAGTGTACCAACCCTTAACCCAGTGTCTGGCGAACATACACGGACTATCCAAATTGCGACACCAACAGTCGGAGGCCTCATGAAATTCGCAGTCAAGACCGTCACTTGCCTGGGCTGCAAAACCCCTTTGCGCTCGAATAACAGTGTTAAGAGTGGGTGTAGACGTGGTCTTTTCTAATAGCCCCTTGCTGATATTTTGTTCCAAAGATGGTGCTGTATGCAACAATTGTCGATCACGGATTGGGGAACTGTACCAGAAGCAGGTGATGACAACTTCAGAACTACAAGTGCGCTTCTCGCGATTGTGGACACAGTGCCAGAGGTGTCAGGGCTCCCTCCACCAGGTACGCTACTTTATCTAATGTTGCATATGGTCGTACTGACTTGTCACGTGCGTCTCAGGATGTCCTGTGCACGAGCAAGGACTGTCCCATTTTCTACATGCGGAAAAAGGCACAGAAGGATGTAGAGGACGCGAGTACTATTCTGGAGCGATTCGACGGGGATACATGGTAATCTATATAACCGATAATCACAGTTTAGATCTAGTAGTAAGACTGTACTTGTATAATAAATGGTCGTTGACGTCACTGTCCCTTTCGGCGACGAGACGCCATATCCACGGACTGATCCATTTCTGGCGTTGTAGCTCAGCTTTCGAGAGGTATTTCGCGCCTTGGATCTGGCCGAAGCAATTCTAGGCGTGATCCGATTATCAGACTTGTCAGGCAATGCTTACATCCAGAAGAGAATCCCTACCGCTGATTGACACTCGCACTTGAACGGCTGATCCATGTCCCACTCCGTACTTGGGTAAAAGAATGTCACTATGGATATGGCGTTAGCGCTGAGCAAAAAAAAAAAAAGTGGTTGTCCTACGCGTTGTGCCCTTCTCCAAACGCTTGAGGGCCCGGATGTGCCATTGCGATGGATCGGGAGAGGAGAGGTCAAAGGCCACATTGGGGTCACATGAGTGATTTACTACGATGTATTGGCTCATTGAATTTTGTGGAGAGAATCCATGTACTTACCGTAGACCAGATCCGAGTTGAGCTCAACGTGATCCTCAGGCCCTTCACCGCATTGCACAGAGGTGTATGCTTTGCGGCCCTCTGTGAGGCCTTCTAGTGGTGCGATTACTTCTCCGATGTTGAAGGCCTTGGTCCATCAGGATCTCCACGATGTGACGTTCGAACAATTTACTTGCCGTTTGCGTTTTGACCGAGGAGCTGAACTCGCCTGATCTAAAGTCGACGAGGAGGTGAGGATAGGTGGGGACGTATCCCTCTCTAGTGGGCTTCATTGCGGAAGAGATATTTGATCACCATGTTATTTATACTATCGGGCGCGATGGACATACTACTAAGCGGCCAGCAAGCGGGGGCCCGTCGGCGTCGACGCGTCGCAATCACGTGCAGGGAGCTTTGCGGCGGAGCTCGAACCTTGACGCGAGGAACTGTACAGACGCCCAGCGATCACCGATTAGGAAACAACACAAAAAAGCAGCAGCGCACCGTTCGTCGACATCCTCAAGCACACTCCCGCCGCCACCGACACATCCAATGGCTCCCACTAAAAAATCCAAGGCAGCAAAGTCCTCAGAGTCCATCTCTGCCCGTCTTGCCCTCGTCGTCAAGTCCGGCAAGTACTCCCTGGGCTATAAGTCCGCCCTCAAGCAGATGCGCAGCGGCAAGGGTGAGTCTTTTATTCGACGTCTCTCGGGGACTGGAGCGTGAGGCTGAGAAGGTCCCTTGAACTGACTCCGCATTTGTTCAGCCAAGCTCGTCTTGATCGCGGGCAACTGCCCTCCCCTCCGTAAATCCGAGCTAGAGTACTACGCCATGTTGTCCAAAACTACCGTCCACCACTTTGCCGGCACCAATGTTGCCCTCGGCACGGCGGCTGGTAAACTTTTCCGTGTCGGGTGCGTCTTGCTCGCTATCTCATTCCCCATGATCTTCGGGCTGATAATGTGCCTTGATAGTGTCATGACCGTCACTGACCAGGGTGATTCTGATCTCCTCAACTTTGCTGAGGGCAATGCTGCATGAGCTTAGATTGGCATACCTTACCCATCCATCAATGTTTATACACTACATGCAATCTCATGAGCCATGCATATGTCGATCATTGCAGTCACGTTTGACAGGACAACTAAGTGATAGAATTAGAGCCTATGAGGATCTAAATTACTAGGACGTTCGTGGTGAACAAAAAGAAAAACGGTATATCTGTACGAAAATGATTACAGCAAAGCGGGTGTCATTTCTATTATCGAATGAGGACCTCTTGCTGCATAGTCCGCCTTTGAGACAAAGTTCTTGCCTCCATTGTCGTTGAATATGATCTGGAAGCGGCCTGAGCAAGTCTAAGGTGAAAGTAGCCTGCTCGACACACCTTGGCGGTTATACTCGATCCGAGGAAACATGCAAGTCCATTCCCGGTATCTCGATATTCGGGATAGTATTCCGGCACTGACAGAATGCGGGCGTAGCGTGGTTGAACTTCCGTTTGCAGATCGGGAGCCACGATAAAAGGCGCGACGCGCGATTGCAGAGCAACGCCAATGCCTAGAGGTCGTTTGATTTCATAAATAAGCCAAAAAAATTCCTGGTAGACACTTACCTTTGACATGTCGTGTCAGATCTCCGGTGACAAAAAGCCCAGCCCATAGGGACTGCCTGTAGTCGACGCCGGTCTGGCTTATAACAATATTTATCGCTTCCTGCAATGGCAACGGCCGAAGGGCATTCGAGACTGGCGGCGTGCCCGGCAGGCCTCCGAGAAGTGTAGGGTCAAAAAGTGGTTCGCACAGCCGGTGCCGCTCCTTGCCAAGGGTCAACGAGTGCTCACGGAATTGTACAGTCAAGAGGTCCAGTGCCTCGACTTCGCGTGCGCGGGCCTGTTCGGCGGCAGAGGCTTTGGCATTTGCTTTCTTCTTCATGCCGCTCTCGATAACAGCCTTTTCTTTCCCAGCCACGACGATGGCTGCGATGTCCGTCACGCCTTCGTCCTCCACGAGCGCGGTTTCTCCGTCCGATGGAACCTTGATTTGCCCATCGGTCCACAGCTGCCTGACTAGTTCGAGTAGCATGGAGTGTAGTACTTCGGGTGCTAGAGGGTTTTCTGGAGGAGAGAGGGTAGCGATAAGAGAGTGGTTCGATTTCAAGATGTGTGCAAGATAGTTTTGGCAGTCGCGAGTACCGAGAGGGATGGTTGTGCGCGTAGAGTGGAGCACAAGGCCATCGTATATGGCTGCGATATCGGTCTTTTCCTCATCAATGTCAACAACGACACCGTTGATACTATTGGCAGCGTAAATCTGTGCGACGGGGCGTTCAAGAATCGCAAGGCCGGCGGCATTGAAGCGCTCGAAGAAGATCTGACACGCCCGCTCGTATGTGTTTCGAGAGAGACCCGGGAATAGAGAAAGGAGGACAGGAGACTCGTTCTGAATGCGACGCCGTTGGAGTTGGTTGAAAAGCACATATTTCCTGCACGGATATCAATGTATCGTACTGAATGAGACAGTAGGGGACTCACCAGATCACTTCAGCTTGAGTCCAGTCACGGACATCGCCGTCTGCAAATGGCCAGGAGATAGAGACATCCTGACCAGCAGCGAGGGCATCGTCTAGCGCTGAGCCCACAAGATAGTCGTTCACGGAAGCATTGGGCTCGTGATGTTGAGGCAACGACGAAACGCGACTGGATGAGCCTTGATCTTTCTTTTCAAAATTGTTTGCGGGATTGATTGGCTGTTGAACGCTGTTCAGATGTTCTCCTGACGCGTTCCTACGCAGACCAACGCGTGCTTGGAATTCCTGGATGGTTGTTGAAGTCTTTTGGGATGAAGGAAGGAAGTTATAAGGACGTACCACGGAGGGAGTTTTGAGGAGCTCGTGCAGACCAAGGCCAGCGCGAATGTAAGTCCTGCCGGTCTCGATGATAACGACGTTCGCGTCTCGAAACGACATGGCTGGATGGATGGACGCGCGTATTTGTATGTGTTCCCCAATAGCTTGCTATTCTTTCCAACTTACATCTCCAGTGAATGCTCTTAGAGTCCATGATATCCATCGCACACTGAGAGACCAGTAGCCACTAGCATAGCGATTCAACTATTAAGCCCAACTCAGGGCCTTCTTCCAAAGTGAAAATCCCAGTCCTCTCCCAGTTCAAACAAATCGGCAAAGGTCATACTGCCGCGCGGCATGCCAGCCTGGTCTACTCGCGCTGCCGCGGTACGAGCATTTTCGCGACATTCAGTGTCCACTTTTTGGTCATTATGATATTGGCGCGGGGCCAGTCTAGGAAGACGTGATATTGACGACGGAGTGTTTCCTGAATCCTTCAAGTTTTACTCGTTTTAACCATCCACCGGCCATAGTGAGGGCTTGCTTACGCCGCGCCACTGTATAGACTCGGATTTGACTCTTTTTCCTTAACTGGCAGCCTCTGAAGATGTACCCAAAGATGTAAGAAGGTACGCCATTGCCCGCTATATATCCACATTTTGGGGACTATACGCTAACCAAGTTCAGTAGACTGCAGTATGTTGCTGAGACGCGCGCCTTGAAGGAATGATGACGAGCCGCATTGCGCTTGGAAGCAATCGTGAGGGTATGCCTATGAAGTTACCTCATGAAAAACTGAGAACTAAGTTGGTCGTGTATAGGAAGAAAAAAAAGTACATTGGCAATTTGCAATGGAACTGATGCAACGCGAAGCGAAAGACATAACTTAGAGTAAGACGGTATAAACATACTTCTAGACGATCTTACTGCGGGACGAGTCAATTAAACGCCACAAGCATTGAATCTAGATGGTTATGAGGTCACACCCTTATCATCTTTTCAACAGCGTCGTTTGGCCGGCTACCCCTGTATAGAAGCCTCGCTGGCTTCGGGATCACCATGGCACACCTTTTACTGTTCCTTTACTGGGGTTTCCCCCAGAACTTTTCGACACCTCGCCAGAACTGGTGTTTATGATGACGTGTAGACTATGCAAAAGTGCTAGCCTCGGTAAAAAAAACCAGGAGTGTGCTCTTCCAAAATGATTCTTCGGGGACCCTCAGAGGATCATCTTTCCAACCTTGTATAAAGCCTCGCTTAAAAAGTTTGTTGCTAATCCCACCTATCAGGATGAAATTAGCGAACGTCCTTGCCTTTACGTTTCCTGTCCTGTTTGCCACTGCCGATCCCACTCCGTCGTCACAGTTTAATATACAGTTCCTTCGTGACCGCACCTGTGTTGGGATCGCACAAGCGACTTCCTCAAGGACCTCTGTCTATTACCCTGGTGAGTATGAAGTGCTCATTTGATATAATAGATTAAACCTGGTGCTCGATTGTTAGGCGACCTCCAATATCGTGCAGATATTTACCATTGGGCAAGCTCTAGTACGCAACTTGCGCGGTGTAGTAAGACCAGTGACTGCGCTCGATGTTGGAATTATTGTAAGCCGTGTCTCTATTATTTTCATGCTTTCACTAACCCACTCGAACGAATCGAAGCTTGGTATCCTCGGATCCACTAGGACTCCGTTTGCGGTATGTCTCTTCTTCGTGCTTTGCTACGCCCGAAAGCTAAGAACAGTAGGTCAAAGGCGGCGGTCATGCATCCAACCCCGGATTCTCTTCAACTACAGGAATACTCATCGCCATGTCGGCTTTCAGCGAGGTTACCTACAACCCCACATCCCAAACCGCGATCATCGGCGCGGGCCTCATTTGGGATGATGTTTATGCCGCCCTCGCGCCGTACGACGTCAACGTTGTAGGGGGACGAGTGTCGGGCATCGGCGTTGCGGGATTCACGCTGGGTGGAGGTTTGTCTATTCCTTCCTTCGAGTTCCCGTCGTGATGTCGTTTTTAGGTTATTCGTGGCTGTCAAATCAATACGGCCTGACGGTCGACACCGTACAGGCTTTCGAGTTTGTCAAGCCTGACGGCGCCATTGTCACCGTTACTGAGGCCTCAGACCCTGATCTTTTCTTCGGGCTCAAGGTAAGAATTCATATTTTGATTCGGCGCACTCAGAATTCTCAATATTTACAGGGCGGGATGAACAACTTTGTGAGTCTAAAATCTCTGCACGTTCTGTTGTCTTCCGTGTCTGATAACTTTCAAGGGCATCGTGACTCGTTTTACCTTGAGGACATTCCCTCAAGGCAAGGTTTGGGTGAGCCATCGCGTGAGCCCAAGATTTTCTGGCGTCGAAAAACTAACCTTCATAGGGCGGTCTCATCACCTATACGTCCCCTCGAATCCCCGCTGTGTCACAGGCCACAGCAGCCTTCTCTGCATTTGTTACGGACCCCAAAGCCAGTATTATAACCACGTATAATTTCGTCCTTGGACAGGTGTGCTCTATTTTGAAAAGATGCCTAAATACGATCAGTGCGTTCACCTTTGCACTTCAGCCTGGGATGAGCCTGTTACTATTCTATGACGGCCCGACACCCGCCACTGGGATCTTCGACGAGTTTTTGGCCATCCCATCCTTTACCAAGGACATTTCCACGCGAGACTTCATTTCTCTCGTGCAGTCGTCTCCCACGTCCATAACTTCTGGAGAACGGTGTGTGCATTGACCTTAAATACTATTTATTTTCTTAGCGTAGGTCTAGTGCCATATTTGACACCGTATCGCTGGTGGCCTACACTCCCTCGATCCTCAAAGCGATTCTGAACGAAACAGTGGTATATGGCTCTCCATCATTTTAGAAAACTAATGGTTTACCCATGCGTGACAGTTCTGGGGCACGCATCTTTCGCTCGCATCAGCAACCTTGATATCCTATGCTGTAGAGCCCTTTCTAACCTCTATCTTCACTCACGGAGCTACATTGTCATCGGCCTACCCACCCTCGCGCAGTATTGGCCTGTCTCCATTCAACATCTATTTTGGGTGGATACTTGAGCTCTCCGACAAGGAATTTTACGCAGGTGTGAAGCAGAGCGCCGCGCGTATTCGCGAGCTTGCGATCGCAGAAGGTCAGGGCATCGCAGCCGCGGCAGTATACCCCAATTACGCGATCTTCGACACCCCCATCTCGGGGCTGTACGGTGCGAATGTACCAGCACTCCAGGCGCTTAAGGCCAAGGTGGATCCAGAAAATATAATGGGTCTGGCGGGTGGATTCAAGATAATTTAATATTGGAAGTACGTTTAAATAATATGGTTTATGCATCCTCCTCTTCGTCTGTCAAGCCACCATCACCTTCCTCCTCCTCCTGCTCATCATCACCATCTTCTTCCTGTTCTCTAGGACCCGGTCTTGCTGGAAGTTCATCCAGCCCGTCATCTTCGTCGCTCTAAGGCTTCACCACACTTGAGTAAATCGGATTCCCTTCAGGTGTTTCCGCGCCTGGGCGCATCCTCGTACCATGTTCACTGTTGAATGTTCACTGCCCCATATCCTCACAGCCATTCCCATCTACACGCCTCAACTAGTTAATCCTAAAGATCTCAAGTTGCCAGGAAAATCCACCATGCTCTTCAGTGTTCATAGTGTTCATCCTATAACCCTGATTTTAGTCCTTACCGCTTCCCGAGGCTACTTACGCTTATTGCTGTTTGCAAATCAGTTGGCCACGGCTGAGTACTGAGTTTGGACGCACCATCAAAATTTGAGTCAACATTGCACCCAAAACACTTTCAAGTCGTAGCTCGCTCAATTTTCATCTTAGAACCATAATAAAATATGCTCCGTGTTCCCTGAACATAAGTGCAGGTGCAAGGAATATTAGCAGGAAATTTCGACTGCATGATAAAATCTCAAAAAATCAATAGTGAAAAAATCACTTTCAGGTTACTACATGCAACACATGAGCTGGGGAAGCAAAAGAATGCCATCAGAAGGTAGATATATACTATTTGGAGATGCAAGGATAGGTTTGAAGTCATTGAGCATTGCTTCTCCTTTGTAG
>JABCKI010000452.1:0-12468 GCA_018282025.1 Sphagnurus paluster
CTGCGGTGGCCGTGCGGACCCCGCCGTCGTCGTCGTACGCGGCGACGAGCAGCTGCTTCGGATCGACATCCTCCTCGTCCTCTTCAGGAATCCTAGTAAAAATATTCGAATGCGTCGTAAACTCCTCCTCGCCCTCGCTCTCGTCGCTGAGCTCCACCTCAATCGGCGGCGAGAGCACTCTCCCGAGCCCGCCCGTGCTCATCATCGCCTCCAGCTTCTCCGCCTCCTCCACCGCCCGCCGCGCCTTTTCCGCCAGCTTCGTCCGTGCGCCCTTGTGCCATGTCTCGCCTTCACCATCCATGTCGCTGATATCAAAGTCAGTGTCCGTCTCTCCATCGCCCTCCGTCTGGTCCCCCGTCGAGCTCGCAAAGCTGAAGCTGCGCGCCTCGTCGCCCTCGCCGCTCGTCCCCAGCTGCTCGATCGCCTTTTGCACGTCCGTCATCGTCGCTTTCATCACTTCGTCGCCGTTCGACACCTTGCGCTGGTGCTCGTGCACCGTCCGCGAGTCCGAGTCGCTCGCCTCGAACCCGTTGAGGAAAATCGCAGGTGCCGCCTGCGGTACAGGTGCGGCTATCGGCTGGGCCTCTTCTTTGGCGGCCGGTATTGCTGCTGAATTGTTTTGTGGGTTGGCCTCTGTGATGCTCGACGAGGAGCTGATAGAGACAGAATCTGGGGGTGCGGGCGCAGTGTAGCTCTTGGGGAACAGACCAACTTTGCCTGCGAGATTACGGCCCTGTGTGTGCATGATGGCAGGTGAGTCCAACATTGAAGAGGGGAGACAAGCGGCCGAGGATCATAGACAGAACGCACCTGCCACCAGCCGTCGCCGTAAAGATCATCCTTCTCGACGACTTCTATCCGCTCACCGGCATGAAACGACACTTCGTCCTCGTGTTCCGGCAAAAAGTCGTGTAGTGCATAGACGTATTCGGGCATTGTTCTGCCCTTGCAATAGAAATAGAGAAAACCAGGGAGAAATGATTAGAGAATTCTGTGTGAAAAGTGGGATCAGGGCTGAAACATGGATTGTTCAGTGACTACCGCAGTTTTAGCACATACCTTGTTCGCTGCAGAGAGTAGAGAGCAGCTTATGCACGTTGGAACGGTGCAAAGGGCTGGCTGTCACTGGCCAGGGCCGACTTTGCCAACACACGTGGAGCGCTTAGTCCAACAAATCGTAAGATGATCAAAACATATTACTCAAGCCCAATCGCAAACAATAAGAAAACGATTTGTATCAGCTAATAAGTCGAATCTAGTTGTAGTTGATAGAACGACTTAAGCCGAACCTAAAAATTCAAGGCAAGGTGATCAAACCCAAGCTCGGCGATACAAATCGAAGAAATAGATTTCAAAACATCAGCAAAATTGTACAAGTGGATGAGCACAAGAATCGACAGTAAATTTTAGACTCTCAAGAGTCAATCGTGCTGTCTCCTTCTAGGCGGGGGCGGCGGGCTACGAGAACGCGAAATCGAGCGTGAACACGCGAGCGGCGAGCACCACGCCCTCAGAGACTGGGCGGGAGTCCAGTCGTGCGGCAGGGATGGGCCTGAGATGAGAGTGGGGCGAATGGACGTTAGTGTGAGGCGAGCTGGGGGAAAGGCGAAAGGCGCACCTCAATACACGACGTCAAGTTGCCGTTGGCAGGCTATTCGATCAACGCAACTGGGGCTTGGAGTCATTGGTTTTCGGTGTGAGTTAAACGATGGACGCGGTGGGCACGGTGGGCATACACTTGCGATTCGAGGCGCTCGGGGTGGCCTATAGTCGTCGTGTTTGTAACGTTAGACTCCCCTCGCCTCAGCGGCGGAACCCTACGATCCGCCCTATCGACATCACGCTCCCTGTCGCGTCCTCGCCACCGCGCCCACCCCAACCACGGCGCGCACCCACCAGCCCGTTCGACTCGCCCGCGGCTCGTGCCCAGCTGCTCGATCGCCTTCTGCACGTCCGCCATCGTCGCTTTCATCACTTCGTCGCCGTTGGAGCCTTTGCGTCGGTGCTCTTCTTTGTCGGCCGGCGTTGCCGAATCGCTTTCTTGGTTGGCCAGTGTGATGCTTGACGAAGAGCTGATAATAGACAGAGAATCTGGGGGTGCCGGTCCGGTGTAGATCTTGGGGAAGAGACCAACTTTGCCTGCGACATCGCGGCCCTGTGTGTGCATGATTGCAGGTGAGTCCAACATTACGAACCCAATCACAGGTAGAACGCACCTGCCACCATCCGTCGCCGTAGAGATCATCCTTCTCGACGACTTCTATCCTCTCACCGGCACGGAACGACACTTCGTCCTCATGTTCCCGCAAAAAGTCGTATAGTGCGTAAACGTAGGCTATCGGCTGAGGCTCTTCTTTGGCCACTTGCATTGCTGAACTGGTTTGTTGCTTGGCCCCTGTGATACTCGACGAAGAGAGATAATGTGGGGGCGCTGGTCCGGTGTAGATCTTGGGGAAGAGACCAACTTTGCCTGCAAGATTACGGCCCTGTGTGTGCATGAGTCCAACATTACAGAGGAGCCGTGCGTACAACCCAAGCGGCCGAGACAGAACGCACCTGCCACCAGCCGTCTCCGTAAAGATCATCCTTCTCGACGACTGCTATCCGCTCACCGGCATGGAACGACAATTCGTCCTCGTTTCCCGGCAAAAAGTCGTGTAGTGCGTAGACGTATTCGGGTATTGTTCTGCCCATACGATAGAGAAAACCAGGGAGAAATGATTAGAAAACTTGGTAGTTCTATGTGTTGAGCGTGGTACGTATGGGAGTCGATGTGGGGGATATCCTTATCTTGCCGGACCTGAGGGTCAAAAGTGTGGATATCAGGGCTGGAACATGGATTAATCCGTGTACGAAGAGACTGCCGTACCAGTACATACCTCGTTCGCTGCAGAGAGTAGAAAGCAGCTTATGCACGTTGGACAAGTGCAAGGGGCTGCCTGTCACAGCTGGCCAACACGCGGAGCGCTTGTGTAGTCGAGCAAAATCATATTACTCAAGCTTCCAACCCGTTCGGAAAACTTTACTAGGAGTCATTAGAGGCGGATCGGAGTAGATTACAGTACATTAGGTTATAAAATTTATCAGCGACGATTCAGCGTGTCAATAGTTTCCACGCACTAGTCACCGCGGCCGATTGTCACATCATCGCAATGCCGTGCAGCTGAGAGATTGAAATGATAGCAGATCAATCTCTTGTCTTCCTTGCATTCTGACGGTCCTAATCATGGCAAGCATCTTGTCCCAGTGGACAGTACTAGTAGCAGAAAGCATACTGAGGAGTATCTGTGCCAACTGCGCCACATGAACCTTGAGACCCCGCAAGAACCCTTGCAAGCAGAATTCCAAACGATAAGATAGGAAAACGGACTGCAGAACACAATAGAATCAACCACCAAGTACCTCAGATATAGTTCATATTGAGGCGCTGCTAGACGCTGAACGACTTATATCAGTCCAATTATCCCTTCCCCAAACCTATGTTAGTTGAGGTAAGGAGATGGTCTTGCACCCAGTCTCGATGCTTCGCCGTAGACACAAATCGAAGAAATAGATTTCAGAACATCAGCATAACTTGTATAGATGAGCACAAGAATCGACAGCAAATTTTAGACTCTCAATCATACCGTCTCCTTCTGGGCGGGGGCGGTGGGCTACGGGAACGCGAAATCGAGCGTGAACGCGAGCGCCGGGCACCACGGCCTCCCCGTCCTCGGTCGCCCCAGCCACCCCTCCCCCTCGCAGGAGGCGACTCCCCTCGCCTCGGGGGCGGAACCCTACGATCTCCCCTATCCACATCACGCTCCCTGTCCCTGTCCCTATCCCGTCCCAAGTCCCCTCCACCGCGCCCGCCACCACCACGGCCTCGCGCACCCACAGGCCCATTCGACTCGCCGCGCCAGTGTCCCCCGCCTCGTCCAGCACCAGCACCCGCAGCCGGCGCCACCGACCCGCCCCACCCACCATCTCCCACGCGCCCCGGCGGTCCTCCCGCCCCACCCCGCCACCCATTCCCAGCAGGCGCCGCAGCTGCAGAGCCCTTGATCGCGAGCTCGCTTGGCACGGTGACGCTCTTCGGCAGGAGCACAGCGACGAGGAGGTAGTCCCCTGGCACGAACCGCAGCTCATCGAGCGTCCGCTCCTCGCGCTCGCGCTCAGTCGGCTCGTGCGCTTCTTCAGAGTCCTCGCGCAGCCGTGGCGCGGTAACGCCGAGGACGCCCGGCTCGCCCAGGATGTCCCGTGAGTACACCATCCCGAGGTCCTTCTGCGCGAAACGTCCTTTGTTGGCAGAGTCGGCGTATACTGTGCGGAAGGAGAATCGCGCGAGTGCGTGTCGGTATTCAGCTACTTGGGGTGCGGTGTTCCGCAGCGTCGTCAGCACCTCACGCAGTGTCGCGTCTTTCCTGTAGATTCATCATTAGATGTCAGCGGGAGTTCCTGGGCTTCATGATTACTGTGTACGCACCATGTAAACAGCTGGTGTTCGTCGGTGGTGGGCAGCGTCCCGTCTTCGAAGAGTGTGAGCCTGTGGAAGCTGCCAATTTTTACAAACGTCCTGATGAGGAATGGTGCTGTCTGAACCAGCTTGAACATTAGAAAAACTCGTTTTGATAACGATAAAATTGCTGACCTTCTCCCTGGACACTATAGCCTGCCCTGTCGCCGACGTCGTTTCAATGTCCATCGTTCGCAATGGCAGGAAGTTGGAAACAGATGCTTATGTAATATTGGGCGTCAACATTAACCAAACGCTTATCCGTCCTCGCAACAACATCCACACTCCCACCCACCTCAAGACGCTCTTCGAAAGTAGCCCTTCTCTCAATAACTTGACTGTTAGAAATGGCCAGGTGAACTGGGATGTCGTAGCAGGCTCTCTTATGATTTAGTACATCTTATCAACAAAACAGAAGGTATTGAAATTGGCCAATCAAGCAGACCCCACCGATTCGTCAGAATCATCCACATCCATCATGTCCTCATCCGCCTCGCCCTCTCTCCTCACATATTCCACTCCACCATAGGGCACTTTACCCTTGATCCACCTCCCCCACAGCTCATCCACACGACACAACCCTGCCGCCGTCGCGGACGCCAAGAGCCCCGCAGATGCCAGCCCGTTCACACTGTTCCACACCACACGATGAACGCCAACCTCGCGTGGCCAGGCGCCCGTGCCCGTGCCCATCGCAGCAGTACTAATGCGCTCCGGGACGGGGTCGGTGTCGCCTGCCTTGGCTTTGGCTTTAGCGTTTTTGGCTTTGGTGGCTGGTCTGTCTTGGGTTTCCTGGCCAGGGAAGGGATTTAATTTGGTACACAAGGAGAGTAGGTGGAGGCGAACCTGAGGGAGAAAGCGCTCCAGGATGCGATAGACGCCTGTGTTCCGGCTGTAGTCGAGTTGGTAAATTTTGTGTATGAAAAACGGCTGTAAGGAAATTGAGTATGGTTACACTTGAGAAAGCAATATGATACATACGACAGAGCCACCCCTTCTCGTCGAGCGGAGGGAGTTGGTAGTCGTACAGGACCCGTCGGCCGATCCGACGACCAGTTGCGGGTGATAATCCGACGCATTAACGCTCTATAACGCACTCTGTCAGTACTTGGAAAGTGAAATACACGAGACGAACCCAAACAGGACCCTGGGGCTCCAGCAGTGTATGTCCGCGACCAAGCATGCTTGGCGAAGCAGAATACGCTTTTACGATGTTCTCGTGGTCGATTGTCACAGGGCCACCTCCGTAAGGCGAGAACGCCATTGCATTAATGACGTCTGGGGTCGAATAGAGCTTAGGCTTGGGTCGAAGAAGCACGCGGGATCGTACCTCTTGTCCTATTCATGACGGACCCGTGCCCTTCCCGAATCTCAGTCATACACTCCATGCCGTCGTAACCACCACTCGCGATAACTGTAGGGTCTCCGTTCGTACGCGGCGCACCAGTTGATGTGGCAGGTGGCGCGCGGATCCATGCGATGGCGCGGATGGCCGACTGGTGCACAGTGATGTAGTGCGTTGGGAGGAGGTCGTTAATCAGCGGGGCATCTAATGATGTACTCGTAAGCCAAAGCGACAAAGGCGGGTGCGTAGATGTACCTGCGCTCTCGATTGCTTTGAGTCGCCTCCCAATGTCGTACACTGCGATGATCCCTGGTCATATTGATGTCAGATAACAGTGGTTATCATAAAAAAGTGTCTTACCGTTAGTCGTGCCAATAGCTACGAGCTCGCTGTTCGCCCAATCGAATGTCCAACAGTTCGTTTCAATCAGCTCGATACGCAGTACCGGCTCCGGGAGCCTCACTGCGACGGGAATGAGCTAAATAAAACTACGATGTTCCAGAGAGAACGAACCGTAAACCGGCTCAGAGGGATCCTGGTCTGCTGGTTTCGGAATATCCGCAGGGTCAGGGACAACATAAATCGACCACGATCCATCTTCGAAGGCGCCACCCAGAAGACCGAGCTTACGAGGACGCATGGGGCTAGAAATCTATGAAAAGGATGAGGCGACAGAGTAGTCATGCAAATTCAATCAACGAACATCATCGTGTGCAGGTAGCGGGCACCACTTCAACTCGTGAGCGGGCCCTCCTTCAAGACACAACACCATCTCGCACTTCATCTGCCCGCGGTCATCCTGCCCTGGGTGTGTCGGCGAGGGCCCAAGAGTCCAGATTTGCACACAGGCGTGTGACGGGCGCGCAACGCGGACCCCGATTTCTGGGGAATGCGAACTCGTCGGGAAGGGTGCGACGGCGAGGTACTGCTTGAATGAACGTTCTGGGGGGCGCTCAGATGTCAAAATTCGGCAAAGAAAAAAGCAAATCCTTACCCTCCCGGTCGCCTGCGTGGATGGGGCACCAGTCAATGCCCCAGACAGGGGCTCCTGCGTTGAAAGTGTGTGCGGTTCTTTCAGGCATGAGCTCTGCTTTTCGATGAATCAGTGAAGAGGTCAGGGTAGATCTGAGTCGACCTACACATATCTTGTGACTCGAACATTTCGAACTTACGCTCGGTTTGCTCTCCAAACGGCCCTAGTAGGCAAGAAATGGGAGGCGGGGGCTTGAGGTTACCCTCTTCTGTGGTTACCACGTCTGTCGGTAGATATGGCGCAGCCTCACTAGATTTTGCGTATTAGTGCCGACTGAAAGCAAAATGGGGATCGAGTCACTCACGTCTTACTGAGGACCTGCCACCCGTTTTTCACCTTTATGTTTTCGTGAACCTTTGGGCGGCGGTTCGCATCGCTGTCCATGTCCGGAATACCCTCGATCGCTTCCTTGTACCATCCTCGATCTTCCACCATCTCCCATAATGGGCCACAACCCACATTATACCCCCAGGACTTGTTGACGCGGTCGGTGACCTTCGAATTCTGCGTAAAATTGTTCGACATCGTGATTTTTGGCTTCGCGAAGAGGGATGGTCGCGTCAAAAGTCGCTCCACGCGCCCCGTGCGCGTATACAGAGGCACGGCGCGATGCCTGTGGTGGACGCTCGGCGTTGGTAACACGTACATCTGTCGTTTCGCTGCACGTGAAAGACTAGGTTTCACTGGCCCTTGAGTATTGCTTTCACTATGAATTTTTCAAAAATCCAGAAAAAACGAACCTTTGGCTACCACCCGAGGTTTAGGCTCGAGCACCGATGTGCTTCGCCGACTGAGTGACTGTATTCGAGAGTCGAATCTGGGGCCCTCGTTTTCATCTTCTTCTTCAGGCTCCATTTCCTCATCTTCGTCTTCATCTGCCTCTTGCACCTCTTTCTCTATCTCTGGCGCAAAATCACTTCCACTATCAGCGTCTTCGTCAAAAGCCACGGCCCGTTTTGAAGGCCCTGCTGTGGGCTGTTCGTCAAGATCAGGCTCCAAGAGTGCTGCATAAGAGGGCTTAGTTTTTCTAGGACGTAGATTTCGAGTCATTTGAATCTTGCGAAGCGAAAGGTGGAAGTTGAATAGAGAGTGATGAGCCAATGTACCTCAACAGTCTCAACTTGATGGGCTTTATATCTAATCTTATCAGTTTATCTGATAACATCCAAAGTCAGACTTTCCTGAGTTTCTGCAGCTCGCAAAAGCGTGTCAACACAAAGCACCGAATTCAGCTGCTGAAAAATAATTATATTTCTTGTGTAAAACTAAATACATGGAAATGAAAGCTGAAATGGCTAGGAATACAAAAAACAGAGCGTTTATAGGTTGCAGCCGTTATGAAGCAAGTGCCACTGGTACGTATACGGATATCCAGTGTAATGCGGTTTGAATTGCAGTCAAACCGTAGCAAGCGAGGCTCTCTTCCGAACCAACTCTGCTGCCGCAGATGAACGCGGCTCAATTCTACACTTGAAAGGCAACGGATAGCTGTGAAAACCGTGGTTGAGAGATTTACCCCAGACCATAATTTACACGTCCTTTACCTGATCAGACCAAGTTCAAAATTTAGTTCTAGCTCGCCGTCTGGAGGAAGTATATTAAACGCCGCAAGGATACCCGAAAAAAGCACCATAAGTGAGTTTTCAGCTAGGGCTTTCCCGGGGCAGACTCTACGTCATGAAATATTTAATAAGCGCTCTTCTTTTTGCGCAAAAGGAATGTACTACTACACCTTCTCCCAAACCCGAACGCCCAGGTCGCGGGATCAGGCGTGGTGTCCGCCGGGTCGAGGAAACGTTCTGGGATGAACGCTTTTGGGTCATACTTTTTGTTTGCTTCAAATGCGACGGACCTGAGGACGTTTGAGTGAACCCTTGACTGCTACAGAAAAAAGAGAAAAGGCGCACCAAACATTCGGCATCACAATAGTGCCCTTGGGAATAAAATATCCCTCGTAAGTGTCGTCTTCCGCAGTTTGACGCGGGACACCTTGAAGGTTGAAATGAGCCATCGTACTCTCTACTAGAGACTTCAATTACTCAGAGGCCCAGTAGGGTACCACCGCATAGTTTCTTTGATTACGGCGGCGAGGTACGGCAAATCTGGGCGGTCAGCAATGACAGGAAGGCGTTCCGTGCCGACGACGCGGTCAATTTCGGCCTGA
The DNA here is from genome assembly GCA_018282025.1 of Sphagnurus paluster. NCBI lineage: Eukaryota > Fungi > Basidiomycota > Agaricomycetes > Agaricales > Lyophyllaceae > Sphagnurus > Sphagnurus paluster. The sequence continues at coordinate 9,038 of JABCKI010000452.1, forward strand.
GCTAGCGCTTGCTTTTCAGGATTGAGGGCCATGGCCATGACGAAGACCAGGGCTGTGGCGTAGGTCTGATGCATCCAGCTTTCCGTCGGCTGACAGGAACGATAATTAATAGCTGGACTTACTGTTTCACTACCGGCTAGATGCAGATTGTGTCAACATCTCGATACTTTAGATACAAAGATTTAAAAAACGGACCTCCGTAAATGGATCCAGCAGCCCATTTTAAGCGTTCTTCGAAGATGGCACGTTCTTCGCCATCGTATTCGAGAAGTAGCTCTCGTACCAATGAGGGAGGCGCAGTGCCATTGCTCTGAAAAAAAATATACGCTATAATATCACAGGCCGGTGAGCTCGTAGGTATGTACGTACCATGCTTTGTTTCACATACTCGAAAGGCATTGACATCAGACCTTCTACCATTCTCCTGCCATGAGCTGCTTGTTTTTGAAAAGGCACCCACGAAGGGAGGTATTTGACTTATGGGATAATAAGGATATAAATTCAGTAGAAATGATGAACTTCTGCGACGTACAGAAAGGAAGATAGTCGCAGATGAATGCTCCGGGCATGCTCGCCCTTGCGACGGCATCTACTGTCGCTTCCGCGTGTGTGATATACTATTAAACCATCAACACAAAGATCATGGAACAGTAACATGAAAAGGAAAACAGACTTCATCGTCTGCATTCTCGATAGACAGACCATATGTCACAGTGATTAGGATTCTACTATTCGTTCTGGGAAGATAATAAACACGTTAGTTTATAAACAACCAAGTGGGAGCATTTTACATACAGACGTATGTGTGCGGAGAAATCTTCGGGGTTATCCAAGAGCGCTTGATTTAACAATGCAGACAGGTCCTCCTGGATGGCATGGTACTCCTTCAGAGCAGTTGGACTGAGCGCAATGTGAGCGAGCTTCCGGTGCTCCCGCCACTCCTTTCCATACTGGAGAAAAATGGTACTCTAGATACGTCAGGTGTGAGACTCTGTGAATAGATGAGATAGGATCCGAACCCTTCCCACTCCCATCAATTCGCACAAGACTACGAAGAACGGACGATTCGAGTATATTATAGCCCTTTTGTCAAGAAGGTCGTTGATCGTGTTGAGAGAATTCAACGAAAGGATGCGATTTCCCAGGCCGTGGAAGTATACAATATTGCCTGTTGAATTTTTGGCGCATGAGTTCATCTACGGAGATCGAGAACTTACCGAACTTGTGTTTGTATTCAGTAAGCTTTACCCAAGGCTCTCGGGGAGAGAACGAGAGGAGGTTTCCAACCAGGGGCATCGCGGGGGGACCAGGAGGATACACCTTTGCGGAAGCAGCATTAAACTGCCTGAATAAAATGTAGGCAGCTGACGAGGAGAGCACCACGCCTAGTAACACATCGGCGACTTGAAGTTGTGGGGCGAATGCCGTCGCCATTGATGATTCGAGTTGATATGGCTGAGAATATCGAGTCGCACAGAGAATTCTCCGATGTCATGATAATGGATAAACCCTCTATATACGCAGTTGGGAAATACGCCCGTGAATAAAAATTGGATCACTAGATGGATTTTACTCACTGCTACTCGGCACGCGAGGTACATTTTGGAGGCGTAGGCGCGTGGCCGCCTATATCACCCTATTTTTTCTCCTGAAAGCGCCCCGATATGATAATACTCATGATGAGCGCCCCAGCAAGCATTCCACCAGATCCCACGTTAAGTCACAACCAGAAGTTCTTCTGAGTCTCCCCATAAGCGCTGTTTGTGCCACAATAATGCATCACGGCAGATGGGTGTCAATCACAGTTAAAAGTATCATACCGGTGCCACAAATTGTTGAACGCATTCAAAGATGTATCAGTGATGTATTTACCACTGTTATTCTAAAAAATGATGATAGCGAGATCTAATCTATATCCAATTGAGGAACATCACTTGTTGCCTTCCAGAATCCAGATCAACTGAATCTTTTTAGTCGCCGTGTTCAAGTTCCCATAGAACTGTTCTTCGCTTCTACAACTTTTTTTGCCCCATTTCCATTGTCAGCGTCCCGAATAACCAGCCATGCGGCATGCCATATGCGACTGGTATAAGAACAAGCTCACCTGCTCAATGACCTTTAGCAGTTCTCTCTGGCTCAACCTCAACGTGCTGTAGCAAGAATCATCATGAGAATCGCCTGGGTCACCCTTGCTGTCGCAGCTTTTGGCGCTGTTAATGCACACCCAATCAAGCGCGACGGGGGAGCCGACGGTATGAGTACCTTGAAACTAAAGAGCTCTCCATAACTGACAAAAATTTTAGATTCTACAGTCTTAAACTTCGCTCTGACGCTCGAGCATCTCGAAAACGCTTTCTACAAGGAAGCGCTGGCCAAGTACGACGAGGACGCGTTCCACAACGCCGGCTTGCCCACTTGGGCACGCGGTCGGTTTGCCCAGGTTGGTGCGCACGAGGAGGCCCATGTCAATTTCCTTGCTTCTGCTTTGGGAGATAAGGCCACCCAGCCGTGTACCTATAACTTGTACGTTCCAGGTCTTCAAGTCAAGTGGCAGCGCCTGACCATAGCAATCCTGGACAGCCCACACAACGACCCGAAGTCATTCGCAGCTCTGAGCCAGGTCCTCGAAGGCGTTGGTGTATCGGCCTACGTTGGTGCCGCAGGCTTGATTGAGAATAAGAGTTATCTGACTGCAGCTGCGAGCGTACTGGCTACCGAGGCGCGTCACGCCAGCTGGGTTGCCTCTGCCGTCCGTGGCGGGTCAGGATGGAGTGGTGCGCTCGACGTGAGTTTACTCACCCTCAAAGTGACATTTGATTATGTTGTGCTTATGGGAGATATAGGTTCCTCTCACTCTTGACACAGTATACACACTAGCCGCCTCATTCATTACTGCCTGCCCGTCGACGAACCCCCCTCTACCGGTCAAAGCCTTCCCTGCTCTCACCTTCGATATGAACCCCTGGCCGGGCTCAGAGTCAACTTTGACCTTCGATACTACTGGTCTCGAATCGTCGACGCCGCTCTATGCAGTGTTCTTCACCAGCCTGTCACAAATAGTTTCGCCGATAGAGGACGGCAAGGTGGTCATCCCCAAAAACCTTCGTGGTGTCGTTTATGCAGTCGTAAGGTGGGATTCAAGGAAGCGAGGCACGAGCGATCTTGAGTGGGGTCTTTGATCTCGAGAGCGAGCTGAGGGGATGAGGTAAGCAACGTTCATCTCTCCTCCGTCCACGATGCGAGCACGCTGCAAACACGCCTCAAGTGGCAGCAGCAGCCTTTTTAAGGCTTCATTTTGAAGTTTTGCAGCCGACTTCTCGTCTGCCACTAGTCACCCCACTCACTTTCGACTAGACATGCCCGAGATACTCCAAGACCCACTGGAAGAGATCGAACCCGACTTCGCCGAAGCCCAGCACGACGAAGCTCGC
>JABCKI010000453.1:0-12456 GCA_018282025.1 Sphagnurus paluster
AATAGATATGAGAGAACTTAATTTCAATTTTTTTAGGCCTATGAATACATAAATTGAATATTTGTCCAGCAGACCTTATAGTAGTAAATGAGATTATTGTTTTTTAATGCCTCCACGCCGCTATTTCAAGCCTCAAGTTCTCGAGTATTGAAATTGGTAATTATCCGTTGACTTGCTGCCATTTTCTGGGCTTTTTCTGCAATATTTCTTGTTCCTGATGTGAGCCGGGCTATTCTGTTGATCTCAGCATTGTAATAGCTGGAAATGTTGCTCTTAACCTGCGCATTAAGCCATAATTAGTCTATTATGTTTGATAAATAGTAATTATTTAAGGAATGAGTTGTTGTACTCCCATAGTAAGGTAGGCGACATCCATGTCCCGCCAATGTCACGTGATTGAGCGTGACAGGATATATTGGGCCAAAATTCAGAGAGTTGCAGATTAGTATTCAACTATGCACATTATGGAAAATCGGACTCAGTCATCTTTTAGTGAGATGGTATAAAGAGCTTTTGAGATACTCCAATTGCATTGAATATGTGAGAGTAAAAGGCCTTAACGAATTTGAGTAAACAGACACTTCCTGACATGTTGCATATCTCTTGCCAGGAAAATGTGTTAACTGCCCAGCAAGCCGTAAACTTGTTCTCGATGCTTCATTGAGTATGATATTTCTGTTCTTGGTGAAACTAATGTGATTGAATTTAGATTTACTGTGTGCTCACTTTGCTTCATGAATGCCTACCAATGCGGACTCAATGGCTGACAGGCTGCATGGGCAGCTAGAAAGTATCGTGGTTGCAGAGTGCTTCCCACGCACATTTGGGATGAGCTGGACGCTGCCAGCGTGTTTCAGCACACAAAGAGTCTTTTTATTTTGGTAATTTTGCATCTCCTCCACCAACTCTTATCCCCCCATCTAATTGTTTGGTAAGACACTTACTATATATCTATTGAGCAACTTGACCGAGTTGGATTTTGTAAATTCAGTGTCTTGCATGCTCACAACGCAAAACATATCATTTGTTCCCATTATATCCAACAAAGTCACTAAACAGTAATGCCATGTGACGTTAGCGGGACATGGATGTCACCTAGCTTAAGGCAAATTTTGTGAGGCGCCACTATGGGCCCTGGATCGGGTTATTTTCCCCAGTCAGTAACAGGGCCTAAAAACCTGTTCACCAGGTCAAGGTGACTTGTTCAACTGGGTGTAACGGGTTATCGAAAACAGGGTAATATCGAGTAAAAATAACCAGTTAAATGAAACACTTTACTAGGTAAATCTGGTGGTTTATTTGAACCCGCTTGCCAGGTTATTTTCTTGCCTGTTATAATCACTCATTGAACGGCTTAATATCCCCCGGTTTGAGTCTCTCTGGCTAGATATCTGACTGATACAACATATACTATATACTACTAATACTGACATGTATAGGAATATTAAAATACAGAGCAACCTAGCTCACCAGTTCCGAGACTGTCAGTCTTCTTAAAAGTGCGGCTGTATAGGAGCATTCCTGGTTATCGTCAGGTGAGGGGTTAAGTTGAATTGGGTTGGGGGATGTTGATCGCGAAGGATGCCGTGTGGCTTGATGGAAACTAGAACTCATTCAAGGTAGTCGATGTGAGGTGATTGTGCGGTTTGGCGCAACGGTGATGGAGCTAAAAGATAGTGATTCGTGAGCAAGCATGGTCAGTATCCACAGGCCTTATCAGCTTCTACAAACTGAATGAAACTCGCCTTGATTAACAGATCCTGCCATGATCCTGCCGTCCTTCTACAAGTCCTCATGTCTAGAGTCTTGGATTTTGAGGCCTTGAGAGTGTATATGGTATTGCGAGACAGGAGTGTGATCCTATCCTTCCAGTTGTTGGTTGTTCTGCGCTGTCGTTAAGGTGTTGTCAATTTACAGGCATTGTGTGTGGAATCCACAGGAGGATCCATCTGTGAGAATGACATCAAAGCACAGGAAACAAACATTGCTTCACGCAGACATGGTTGCGTGGCCCAAAGTCATTGGGGCACCTGTGACGAATACGTAGTTAACGATGAAGAGAAAGATTGATGGAGACGCGCGTTTGTTGAGCGTTGGACTTTGAAATGAACTTGTAGAAAAACAATGGTCGATTTTGTGTGGGTTAAAATAACCTGTTGAAAGGGTGGAAGAGTTTCTAGGTGGGTAACCAGTCAAAAAAACCCAGTAATAAAAAACCTGGTACTACTAGGTTAATGGGTTTCGGGTCTCTTTAACCTGGTGACCTAGGAAAAGTAACCCGTTCTGGGGTTCACAGTGCGCGATGTGCATTTGAAGTCTATTATGTAAGCTAATTGGCGCGTTTCGTGCAGACCAGCTCCAGACAGATTAAAAATCGTAGAGGATAGATATCGACGCAATTCCAGTGCACAGCTCATTAGATATCACGTACGCAGGATCTGTTCAGTCAAACACAGATTCAAATTGTCAAAATGTCTCAAAGATGCGTGTTTAGAGCGCGTACTTTCTTAACTGTTTTGGTTAATCTGTTTTTTGACTGAACAGATCCAGGGGATTATATATTAAAACTTCACTTCAATTATTATCTTGATGTTGCAAATGCAATCTGGATTATCCTGTTCTGAGTCGAGATTATGAGGGAACAACAATATCAACAAATAAAATCAATTTGGCAGGCATTGCGCCTCTCCACAGGTTCGACGTCCAAACTATGTTGGCACGCTGACAAATAATCCAATGTTACTCTAATCCACCTCTAACGAGTTTCCCGAGCGGGGCCTCATTTCTCAACCTACGCTACAGTAGGCTACCCTGTTTACCGAAAAGGCCCTTAGAATTTAGTTTACAAAGTTATGGTATGGATCTCAGTGGGTATGTATTCTATCATGTTTAAATGTCTAGATGAAGCAAGCTCCCCACTTCGGATGTGAGGCGCTCACATACTAACTGTTCTATTATGTAGACTTTTATATCTGACCTTTGTATTATATCCTACCACATGTATAAGTATTGATGAACTGGTTACCGACTTTTTCAGGATATCTTGCAATCATTATAAACCGTGGTCCCGAAAAAAGATGACGATGATATCAATCAGGGTGTATGTCATGGATGAATCTCCATTACGTCTCCTCGCCAGTTAAACTGCTGTGATACGATCGAGATCCTGTGTAAGTCTTCGGTATTGTGGGCCCAGTTTTCCTAGTCTTTGACCTCTTTATCGAACTCGACTGACCTGCTTCTTCACCCTCCTCCTCGTCGTCGACCTCGTCTCCGCCAAGAGCCCGCTTCTTCGACCCACTACCAGTGCTATTACTCCCTGTACTTCTGGTTTCACTGCCGACTGACATAGCCACCACACTAGACGCACTGCTGCATAGGTAGTCCACGGCCTTGTCATCCTTTGGCCACTCTGAGTCCGCTCGAGCTAGTGCGACCTTGAATAATTCTGCCATATAGTTGTGATCAAACAGCTTCAACCCTCGAAGAGAGTCTGGTTCAAGATCTGGTCTGCGTTTGGGAAGCACAGCACTCAACCATTCTCCGAAAATGTCAAAGGCACTGGAAATCCATCCATTCAAAGGCTGGTTGTTGGTTATCTCGAACCCGTCGAACGGTGGTGTACGACCGAGGTTCAAGATTAGAAGTTGTTTGAGATGGCCCCCATGGTTTAGACCAACTGTGTCGGTGAGAATATAATCAAAGATATGACGGAGAATTAACTCAACTCGACTCGTCATTTTGTGTGGAAGGTAGCGAATGCAGTGGTAGAGCATGACATAGAAGAATGATTCCATGTCATCTTGAATAGTGTGAACCTTGCCCTTGTTCATGAGAAGGAGACTTGACATGAATTGCCAAGTGCCCTACAAAAGGTTTTCATAGATCGATACCACATTATGAAAGGTCCATCAACCGAACTCACCGTGCGCTCATGATGTCTCCCATCCATCAGCTGCCATTTAAACTTAGCGAGATCCCAGTCGTTCAAGATACCACCATTTCCTACAATGAGGACGTTTTGTCCACTGACGTCCCGGTGAATTACTTCACATTTCTCCCAGGCTAAGTGATGACCTAGATGAAATCACATATCAGCGCGATGGGCTAAACATACCGACAAATCCGCTCACCTGTGAACGCTTGAGAGACCGCTTTGGTCATAATAAACGAGCGCGGCGATGCGCTTAGCGGTTCGCCAATATCTTCTGTAACCATACGATGGTGGAATCTTCGCGTAATGCGTGGCCAGCTCTGACCACACTTCCAATCCGCAGTTCTTCTGGGCGGAGGTGGAGGTGATTGGAACTGCCTAATGAGCCGGAGCCACCTCACCCCAACATTCCGCGATGTCAATAAGAAGTTCAGCACACAGTATTATCTCAACCTCGTGCTCATCGACGAGGAATGTAATAGTTCTAGAAAGCGTAAGGTAAACTCAGTACTTGCGCGCGTGTGTGCGAAGAACTATTATATTATTCACCTAGAAAGTGTAAGGTAAACTAAGTGGTGAATAAGTAAATGTAAGAACAAAATATAAGTAGATTATTCTCACCTCAGTACTTGCGTGCGTGTGTGCGAAGAACTGAGGTGTTCGAGATGAGTTTTCAAACTATAAGTACTGTGGAGATGAAAGTTCAAAAGCAAATCAAGAAAGATTAGATTTCCATTTGGCCTCGGTGTACGTGAGAGGCAAACGGATAGGGTACAACAATAAAGTAGACTACATATATAGCAAAATGTAAGTAAATGCTGGACAAAATCACATGAAAGAAATAGTATCCAGCGGAATGCCGCAGGCATCGCGAATGCTCGCAACAATCAATATCAATATTCCAACATGTGGTACACGGAGCATGTAGCTAAGGAAAATATCACGGAAGTGAAGCTCGGAATGGATAAGGAAAGGTATTGAGGGCACGGAGTCCCGTGAGGAGTGGAATATAAAATGTAGCTAAGGATAAGATAAAGTAAACATACTTGGCACGCATCGGCGCACGTGCTCGGAAACTTGCGATGGCTCTCAGGGACTCGAACCGGCTTGCAATATTCCAACACTCCCCCTCAAGCCGAGGAGGGTCCGAGTTCTGCTGCAAAGTGTTTGAATTTGGTGGAGGGCAGGGCCTTGGTGAGCGCATCAGCAATCATGTCGTCGGTTGGACAGTAGACGAGCCGAAGTGAGCCGCGTTTGACAATCCATCGGATGAAGTGGAAGCGGATGTCGATGTGCTTGGTGCGAGCGTGGTACTGGTGGTCCTTCGTAAGGGCAATAGCGGACTGATTGTCTGAGAACAGGGTAGTGTTTAAAAGTCATGTCAAGTCAAGTTAATGGCCTCAAATTCCATTAACCTGACTTTAACTGGTTAATTTTTTTCATGAAAGTGCTTAACCTTAACCATTAACTGCAGTTAAGGTTAAAATTTTCATCAATTTTGGCTTAACATTAACCTTAACTTAACTTGAATTAACCTAACTTAACAGGTTAATTGTCATTTTTTCAGTGTTTTTGGCACTTTTCCACAGGTTTTTGTAAAATTTGAGGTCAAAAACTTTAACCTGAATTAACTGGTTAAATTTTTTTTTCAATTTCAATTAACTTGACTTTAACCACAATTAACCAACCATTAACCTTAACCTGTATTAACAAAATTTCAGTTAAAATAGGTTAAAGTCAGGTTAAGTTAAGGTTAATTACCAGTCACTTAACATGACTTTTAAACACTAGAACAGGGTGGTGGCGTCGAGGTTAGTGCGGAAGAGTTGTGAGATGAGTGAGCAGAGTCACAAGGCCTCCTTCGAAGCATGCGTCACGGCGATGTATTTGGCCTCAGTCATTGAAAGAGCAATAATTTCCTGTCATTTAGTGCTCCACGAAACGGCGCCGCCATGCAGGATAAAAGCGTACCCGCTGATAGCATGTCAATCCTCAGCCATGCGACCATCTGCATCTGCAAACCCCACTAAGTCCCACTTTGTTAGGATAGCCACACTTCCATTGTACCCTTCAGGTACCAGAATATCTTCTTTACGGCCTCCCAGTGTGCTGCACCGGGCTTTGTTGAGAAACGTGAGACAGTTTGAACAGCGAACACAATATCTGGACATGTTCCGAGAGCCGACGGCCTCGTGATATGGCACGTCGTGCATTAGTGCAAAGTTGGCGGGTGTTGATGGGGACTGAGCAGAGGACAGACGGACATTTGTGTCCATGGGAATAGAAACAGGCTTGAGGTCCTCGAAGCCGTAGCGCCGGATGATAGACTGGATATAGGAATGCTGGGACAAGTGAAGAGTGCGATGCTCACGGACGTGTTTGATCTCGATGCCAAGAAGCCAGTGGAGTTCTCTGAGATCAGTGATCTCAATGTGCTGCGCAATTTTCACCTTGAAATCCTCAACCAATGGCACCGTTACCGCCACAATTGTGCAATCATCAACGTGTACTAACACAATGATCAATCCTGCATTGTTGCGACGGAAGAACACAGCCTGGTCGACGTCACAGCGAAGAAATCCAAGTCACTCGAGCATAATCTCAACGAGCTTTTGGTACCAACGATGGCCTAACTGCTTGAGGCCGTAGAGGGTCTTTCGGAGATGACAAACTAGGCGGCGCGAGTTTGGAGCAGGGAATCCCGGCGGCTGGTGCATGTAGATGGTTTCTTGTGGGGTAAGTTCTCCATTTAAATATGTGCCTTTGATGTCAATTTGATGTAACTCCATATCTTCAGCGGCGGCCATGGCAAGGACAGTGCAGATCGATGCAAGCTTTGCGACAGGCGCGAATGTGTCGAAATAGTTGACGCCGGGGACCTGCAAGAAGCCTTGGGCCATGAGGCGGGCCTTGTAGCGGACGATGGTGCCCGACGTGTCTTTCTTCGTGCGGAAGACCCATTTCGAGCTGACAATATTTGCACCTACTGGCACCTCAGTGAGCTCCCAAGTTCCTGCATCTCTCAGCGTCGCCAACTCCTCCTGGATTGCCTTCTCCCACAGTAGCCAGTCTGGGCGACGCATAGCCTCGGCGAGCGATCGTGGCTCCAAAGCCTCCTGCTTGCTGATTTTGGCAAACATCGCGTACTCTTCTGTGAAATCCTCTGCCATGATCCAATTGGCTTCTCCCTCCCCCTCAAGCAGCTGCGCGGGGACTATCTTGGTGACTTCGGGGACTGGCGGCAGCACTTGTATGCCCAGAGTGACTGCAGGGTCGGATGGACGGGCAGAGGTGACACCACGGCCAGTGAGCAAGTCTTTAACACGCGCACTGGGCTTTCAGACACGCTTGGACAGGGCTTCCTCGTCCTTGATGTCAACAGTTTGGGGGCGTCTAGCAGGAGCAGGCTCAATGGGATCAACGGGAGACTTGGCAGGCGTAGGCACTGGGGGTTCGTCGGCGGGTGGGCTGGGCTCGGTCTTTGGGGTCTGCGTCAATTCGGGCGTTTTGACCTCGATGAACTCCCAATCCTCCCTCTCGAGACGAACGGATGATGCAGCTGTCCTGTTGTAGTAGACATTTCTCTTGACAGTAACAGTTTGCTTGTCCATCCAATATACCCTCACCCCCTTGCTTCTTTCATCTAAGCCCATCCATCTACCCTCCCTAACATGTCCTCCAAGCTTATTCCCCCCCTCAACACGCACCCAGCACTTCTCACCCCATTCACGAAGCTCCCGAAGATCAGGCTTGATGCCAAATGCAGCCTCAAAAGGTGTCATGCCTTCGACAGCCTTGGTAGCTGTCCGGTTCAGCAGCCAGACGATGTGACAGATGGCCTCACCCCAGAGAAATTTCGGGAGTCCACTGGCATGAAGAATGGCATGGGCCCGCTTGACGATAGTTCGATTTCGCCGCTCCGCGACGCCGTTGTGCTGTGGGGTGTCGTGGACCGTGAGCTTTTGTGAAGTACCTTTGTCCTTTAGGTAGAGAATAAACTCCTTGCCTAAGTACTCTCCACCACGGTCTGAGTGAAGAGTGATGATCCTGGCGTTCAGGTGTGTCTTGCACCATGCCTCGTACTTCTTGTAAGTGCGGAAGGCCTCTGACTTATTCCGGAGGAGGTGGAGATTGGTGAGTCGTGTTTTGTTGTCTGTGAAGGTGATGTAATAATGGCGGCCTCCTTTTGTAGCAACAGGAGCAGGTCCCCAGAGGTCCGAATGGATCTCCTGACCAAATTCTGTGGCCCGCTTGCCATTGCGGGCCTTCGAGACAGGCTTCCGGGTCGCTTTCGCATAAGTGCATGACTCACAGAAGAAATCACCGGTCGGAGTATATTCGAGGCGCAGGCCAGTGACATAGCCATCTTTTACAAGCCGGCGTGTGGCGTCGGGAGAGATATGGCCAAGTCTTTGGTGTAGCTGATCCAAGGTGAGTGTTTCAATAGCGGCATCAGCAGACTCAGGCTCATGAACAACACGGTACAGTCCACGGGTTGTCTTCGGAATCTCGCCAACCTTCTCCCCCTCAGGACCACGAACAACACACTTGCCACCACCAAAAGTGGCCGAGAAGCCCATCTCGTCGAGGTGGCCAAAAGAGACAAGGGTGTAGCCAACCTCAGGGGAGTACAGGACTTCAGTGAGACGGAGCTGCGAAGCAGACTCGACACCATTTGGTACATCAATCATCATTTTGCCCTTTCCAACAGCCGCGAACATTCCTTTGTTTGCAGCACGGAAAGTTTTTGGAGGGATCTCAACAAAGTTTTCGAGAGTGTCGCAATATGGGGAGATGTGGTGTGTGCATCCGGAGTCGTAGAGCTCCGTGCGGGGTGCATCGTCGATGTTTGCATCGGCAATAATGGCAGCTGCTGCAACCTCAGGCTTATGCTCAGATGCAGCTAGAGATTGGAGAATGGGGTCCTCCATGGGTTCATCAATGACCTCTCCATCGGAGTTATAGATGTAGTACTGTTCGAGAGGATAGTCTGGGATTTCAGGCACTTTGTCAAAGAAGTCACTCTCGGCCTCACTGCGTTGGTAGTCATTGCAGTCCTTGGCCTCCGAATCAGACACCAGCTGGAGTTCCGGCATACTACCAACGTCGGACTCGCAGTCCTCAACGTCCTCAGCAGCAAACACACCATCCTCCTCCGAATCAGACTCGACAGTGGCAGCGACGGCCTTGCCTTTTTCGCCCTTCTCCTTCTCGACCTTTGGCTTGGGGCACTTGTTCCGCATGTGCCCCTTCTCGCCGCAGTTCCAACAGGCGCCACGTGGCTTGCTTTCGGCACCACCCTTCGAGTTTCCGCCCCCTCTGCTGCCTCCAGAGACAGCCATTGCCTTGTCCGTGTCGTCTTTTGGAGTTTTTCCACGACGGTTTCCAGTGTGTTCGCTCCGCTGGCGCTCCCACTCCTCTGAAATCATGGAGATGAGGACGTCAGGGGCAATAGTCTTTGTCGGGGCATAGTACCTTGCTGAGGTAAGCTGACCAGAGGCAAAGCTTGAGAGGGATGTGGAGACTTGGGAGATGGAGGAGATAATAGTGGATCAGAAGTCCTTCTCCTTGATGTCAACACCCTGTGTGGCGAGCTCCTCTCGCTTTGTGCTAAGCTGGTCAAGGAAGGTGCGGACATTGCCTTTCTCAGGACACCTGGACTGGAGAAAGCGAGCTCGGAGGTCGGTCTGGGCATAGACCCCTTTCTCAGTATACTCGGTGACAATTGTGTCCCAGTGCTCCTTTACAGAGGGCTTCAGACGGACGTGCATCAGGGCGGAGTCAGGGATCTTCTGCGTCAGGAGTGACTTCGCCGAGCGCTCATTCTTCTCCCACTGTGCGAGCGTGGTAGCTTCGGCCTCAGTGGGTGGAGATGCCGTCGTCGGGCGCAGGGATGTCCCATCAAAGTGGCCCCAAAAGCCTTTAGCTTCGACAGTGTCCTGGAAACGCAGCGAGAAGATTGCCCAGTTCGTTCCCGAGGGCTCAAGCTTTGGGACAGTAGACAGCAGAGTGTCGGCAAGAGACATAGCAGCAGAGGTGGACATGGCGAGGATACAGCGGACAGCAGCAATATAGGCAGGGTTGCGCGGGGCCCAATAACCTGTAATAGTTCTAGAAAGCGTAAGGTAAACTCAGTACTTGCGCGCGTGTGTGCGAAGAACTGAGGTGTTCGAGACGAGTTTTCGAACTATAAGTACTGTGGTACACGGAGCATGTAGCTAAGGAAAATATCACGGAAGTGAAGCTCGGAATGGATAAGGAAAGGTATCGAGGGCACGGAGTCCCGTGAGGAGTGGAATATGAAATGTAGCTAAGGATAAGATAAAGTAAACATACTTGGCGCGCATCGGCGCGCGCGCTCGGAAACTTGTGACGGCTCTCGGGGACTCGAACCGGCTTGCAATATTCCAACAAGGAAAACCGGCGGTACTTCAAGCAGCAGGTCCGTGGTGTTCTCCTTGCTTGTTTCAAACCCGAGTTGACTGGTGCAATTCATCTGTTAGGAGATCACGATTTTCCGGATACCCGAGGCAAGTTATCTGCCTGCGTTTGGCGCACCTGCGACTGATTTTGAACCGCATTTCAGAATTGATTCATTCGATTTTATTGTGTATTCTGCGTTTATTTATAATATTTGCGTTGAGGAACGGAATTGAACTGCATTTGTCAAGGTGGTGCGAAGGGCGACGCACCAGCTGAGTAAGTCCTTCATGTTGCAATCTAGTATACCTTTTTGAACGAATTTGCGCTACCTGTAACGACGAAAAATTCTAGCCGCCTTGTGTTCAATGAGCAGTTGTGAATCCTCATCCTGTCTTTCACCAGTTTCGCTCAGGTGTCGACGATATCTGGCGTTCGAATAGATCAGCGCACGTTGGGCCCCTTTTGGAATGCTTCTTCGACCGTTTGGGGACAATATTACTGTGTTCCCAAAAACAGAGTGACGATATTGTTCGGGGTAATATACAATGAACACTTCCATATTACGCCTCCTCTCCAGTTAGACTACTGTGATACGAGCGAGATCCCTTGTAAGTCTTGGATACTCCGACAGTCTTCCTATTTTTTGACCTCTTTGTCGAACTCAACTCACCTGCTTCTTCACCCTCCTTGTTATCCTTGTCTAAGCTTAGAGCCCGTTTCTTCGACCCACTACCGCTACTCCCAGTACTTCTGGTTCCACTGCCGACAGAGATCCCTGTTACACTGGACACGCGGTGTGGCTTCTTGGGTAGGTGGTCTACCGCCTTGTCATCTTTCGGCCATTCTTCCACTTTTGAGAGAGCGGTGGTGAATAGCTGCGACATGTACTGATGATCGAAAAGCCTTAATTCTGAAAGATTCTGTGGTTCGGACCTTCCTAAGCGTTTGAGTTCGGGGGGATCGACATTCTTCAACCATTCATTGAAAATTTCGAACGCTTTTTCAATCCAGATATTCAAGGGCTCGTTGTTGGATAGCTCAAAGCCTTCAAATGGAGGCCGAGAACCGAGTTGCGATATTAGATATTCTTTATGGCTGCCACCCAGTGTCGATCCAGTGAGATGGAATGAGTAATCAAAGATATGGTTGAGAATTTCTTCGGCTTGATCCGTCATGTTGTGCGAAAGGTAGCGGATGCAGTGGTAGAGCATGACGTAGAAGAAGGATTCCATGTCGTCTTGGATAGTGTGAACCTTGCGCTTGTTCAGGAGAAGGTGACTTGACATGAATTGCCAAGTGCCCTGCAAAGGTGTTTGTACATCAAGGGCACACTATGAAAGGTCTATCAGCCGAACTCACCGTACGCTCATGATGTCTCCCATCCATCAGCTGCCATTTAAACTTAGCGAGATCCCAGTCGTTCAAGATACCACCATCTCCTACAATGAGGACGTTTTGTCCACTGACGTCCCGGTGAATTACTTCACATTTCTCCCAGGCTAAGTGATGACCTAGATGAAATCACATATCAGCGCGATGGGCTAAACATACCGACAAATCCGCTCACCTGTGAACGCTTGAGAGACCGCTTTGGTCATAATAAACGAGCGCGGCGATGCGCTTAGCGGTTCGCCAATATCTTCTGTAACCATACGATGGTGGAATCTTCGCGTAATGCGTGGCCAGCTCTGACCACACTTCCAATCCGCAGTTCTTCTGGGCGGAGGTGGAGGTGATTGGAACTGCCTAATGAGCCGGAGCCGTTCAGCAAAAGCGGGTGTGGAGGTTGAGGATAGCTCAGAAGGCCGGCTAGCAGCCTGGGCAGGGGGAAGAGGAACGTATATGTCGGTGATAGTAGTACTGTCGGGTAGGTCTCCACCGCAAACAAAGCGAGGAACATGGGGTACTTTGCACTCGTTGAGAAGTTCAATAATCTGAGATTCGGGGTTGAGGCTCTCTGCTCTCCACGAGTCTTTCAAGAAAAAGAGGCGCTTGGTAGCCTGCTCATACACCGGGTAGGCGCGCGTGCACCTTCCAGCTAAGGATTCAGGATAAGACATCGACCCCCAAGCAATGAAATGGCGGTCAGTCGCAGTTTC
>JABCKI010000454.1:0-12432 GCA_018282025.1 Sphagnurus paluster
TATTGTTAGTGATGAATATTGATTCAGGAAAACACTCAATGCTGGATGGATATAGCATAGTCCCAGAGAAATATCTATCAGAATAAAAAAGAATTATTAGCTTGGGAATTAAAATAATTAGAGAAAAAGTAAGGATAAAGATTATCTGTCACCCTGTGCAGATTTGGTATTCATACTCCCATGCACACATATTTAGGTGTATGACTCCACATTGGGTTACTAAATAGCTCAAAAATGAGCCCTAGAGCATCCAAAACAAACCAGAATTGACTGAGATGTGATTAAGATAGTGTAATAATATTTCAGTCTGTCTCATTCAATTCTAGTCTGTGTTCCATACTCAGATACTCACAAAATCACCACATTCAATAAAAACATGTATGTTAATCCCCAGAAGCTATGGAGAATTCACTCACATAATGTTGTTATCAAAAGCATTGTGCTTTAGTAGGATTTGGTGATCTGAGATTGTTGACAGAGTATACCCAGTATAAATTGCAGAAAGAAGAGATAAAGACAAAGCCAGAAAGAGCTTGAGATACATTTCAAAGCTAGCAGTAGTATCCTCCAGTGTCGGCAGATGGTAGTAGGATTGAGAACAGTCTTCTTGCATATGCCTTGATGTCGCTCCATTCGGCTGATGTGATCATGAGTGATGTCATAATGAAAACGTTTTGTGGAGGCTGGAGTCTGGAACTTGGTCACCGATCATGTGCTTGTTAGTTATCGAGTTGACTGGCAAATTGGTCTGTACATGCAGTGCGCGCGCATATTCAAGTCGTGTGCGCTCAAGTTGTATCAATTAAACTGTACATAAATATCTACATAATTTATGAGTGTCGTCTTCGGACAACGGCTGATATGTGTGGTGGGCTAAGCGCGGTCATTGGCACGCATCCCGGGCCTGAAGCTAGAGCCGAGCGCGAGGCTCCGCCGGTTGCGGCTCACGCTGAGCAGGCAAGTGATGGAAGAGCTTGTGGGCTTGTTGTGCATGAAGCGTCAGGCGGCACCGGGTGCGGCGGCTTACGCTGTGCACAGGGACTCGAAAGAGCAGCTCCCATTGAGCTAGGCGTGGGTGAGATCGAACCTGCCGATCGTCGACAATGGACGCTGCCAGGGTTGGTGCAGACCGTATATCATTGGTGAGGGCCACTACGGTGATTGGCGACGATCACTTGCGACGGTAGAGCTGAAAGGACACATACCTGGCAGCTCTCCCCCAGCTGGAGTCTGCCCTCTCGATCCCGTCTCTGTCTCGTCCCCCTCGTTGATGTTGACCGCAGTCGCGCGTTGAGCGTCGAAAATTGCGGCTCGTAATCGGACTTGACGTGCACCTGACCTCATCCGGCAGTCTCGGGCATCGATTTCACATGCCAGCTCAGTTTTTGGATCAAAAGTCGTACCTTTATGACGTCAAATTTTCGCGCCAGTCAAACTCAGAAAACCTCGGTCTATATAAATATAGAAAACCTTGGAATCGGTCTATATAAATATAGACCTCGGAATGCATGCGTACGATAGGCTTGGGCAGTGGGAAGGTAGGGATCGTGATACTTGGGTCCAGTCGATGCTTCTTCAAGTTCTTGATGACAATGATGTCCTCAGTGACCCGCGCGATGATTCGTTTCAGAGATTGATAAATATTCAGAAATTCCGCGTCACTGCAGCTGCCATCGTCCTTTTCAAGGATTTGATTGGCATAGGATTTCGTGTTGTTTTTAGGAATGGGAAGGGCACCAAATGGCACGATGGGCGCACGCTTTCACCCGGCCAGCCTGTGCAAGTTCATATGCCGCGCTCGTAATCTGCTGAGTTGGCCACTACGCTGAAAAGCCGGATCGCCAGCTGTACACTGAGGTATAAATTCGCAAATATAGTTTAAATTAGATAGCATCCCTTATTAAACGGTGACATGAATCGAGCCGCGCAGTGCACCAGTCATTCTTATTCCTCGAGTAAATATAGACGCGTCCAAGATGCGTGACGCGTCTCGACTCTCGACTCCCTAGTCGATCAAAACGTGACCACTCTGCCCGGGCCGATTTGATTTGACTAGTCATGACTAGTCGGGCGACTTGACTTGACTATGCGACTTGACTGATGTGACTCGGAGTCGACTTGACTTGTACAACACTGAGCACACCTGATGGTGTAGGCTGTTTGCAAACATCCATTGTTCTTATTCAGAATTCAGATTTATTTGGAAACATTGCTTCTGCCTTGTTATTATATATAAACTAAACCTAGACATAAACCAAATAGACCTCGGATCTGCCGTGCTTGCAACGGCCCATAGGCCCAAGTTTTGGCACCTTCATACCTCACTGCATGCCATGAAAGGTAGAAGAAAATGCATAGTATATTGTTGCCAGTAGATAACTAAGTATGTGATGTGATAAACCATACATAGCACATAAGGTGTCGTTGCAGAATCTGGAGGGCATAGCAGGCTGTACCCCGCAGCTAGGGAAAGGTAGGGCAGCTAGGCGCGGCGGTCATCTTTGGTGCACTATAAACCGGCACCGAAGAAGAGAGCGCGTCAAGTCAGAGCACGCAGGTGCTGACAAGCACACATGACAACAGTAACCCCCAGCATACAGCTGGGGGCCAGGGCAGGGAGCGTGCCGATTCCGGGCGGGCAGAGCAGGTCAAGGTGCAGGAGTTGATCAACAGAGTCAGCAACCCCGTAGTGTGGCCGGGAATATGGGGGGGAGCGTATCTCACATCCCTTTGTGAGGGGAGGAGAGCGTAGGGCTCAACAGCATTTGGCATTCTAAAACCAAAGGAGACCCAGGTGAGTAGCAATAAAGCGAGGTTGGACACATACCTGTAGCCCTATGGCTGGCTGCGCGTCCCAGTGGTTGTGATGAACAGCGAAAGGAGGTGAAGTGGCCTGGTTATCGAAGCATTTCCCACGCTTCGAGAATGCGTCGAACGTCGACAATAGCGGCCCATCATCCAGGATCAAAGCATTCTAGCTGCTTGAGGATTATAAGAGTAATCTCCTGCACCTGGCGGGCGAGGAAGTGGGGGAGCCGGGAGCGAGCGGGGGAAAAGTAATTTGATCGTGGGAGGGGCTGATTACCCTAACCCGCCCACATGCATAAGTAATCTAAGTGTGGTGACGAAAATTGTGTCTTTTTTATCACCGGATACACGAAATAAATACCATTTTAAATCCGAGATGTGTGATAATCTTCTGTATTCTGTATGTGGCGCGCGCAGCGAGAAGCGAGGATGTAGGACCCAGGAGAGCTATTTTTAACGTGTGCCCAAAACCGAAGCCAGCGCAATCCGAAGGCGCCAGGCACAGATTTGATCGCTGCCCGCCCACCGACGCATATACGGCGATACCTGTTCTGCAGATTCGATCACAGATTTAATCAAATGCGACGCGCCACGCCGGGCCTGAGTGGAAGTCTAAAAAAACGACGTGACACTGCAACTAGAGCCATTTATCTGTCAGCCTTGCCTCTCTGATCAGAGGCATTTAATCAATCAAAGTGACGATATGGCCTGCCTATGTCAATGTCGCGGCATGTCAGATGTTCATTCCATGCGCGCAAGGCGAATCACGGGAAGTGCTTAGTAGAAGGATGTGGTTTTGTGTAATATCAGGAACTATGTTCCATGCGTTTCACACCCATTTCACACCCAAAGATGTAGGTACACCATTAAGGCGTATCACAAGAAGCGACGTGATTGAAAATTTCTCTTTGTTGTGTTGTTCACAGAGCATGTTCAGGTGACATGCTTGGCTGAGATGCTAACGCAACTGCTTATCTACACAGTACCCTTCTCGCACTAGGACCCCGGAATTTGCTCCCGCGTTTCCAAACAATGAGAGATATCAGAAAATCTTGCAGTAGTGCTACTAAATTCCAATGCGCAAGTTTCTCATTTCGATACACATTGAGCGTCGCTATAGTGGATGAGTCAAGGTTGAGTGAGTCGAAAAAATGATATTTTTTTGTCATTTTACATTTAAATTTGAAGTACTTGTGGTCTCATTTACAGATACAATATATTGAACCATTCGAAATGCTAGAAGCCGTAAAATTATGGTATTTGAGTATATGAAGAGGGGATGCACGAAGCGGAGGACGCGTCGAAAGCACGAAACGCGCGAGCAAATTCCGGGGTCCTAGTGCGAGAGGCAAGGGTACGGTTATTTGGCTGGTTACTGCCCAGACTGTCAGCACAGGGGACCCAAATTGGGAAAGTGCTGACAGTCATGATGGTTCTGAGACTAGCCAGGCACGTATTCTTCGAAGTTCCAACCAGTGCCGAGGTCTCCGGGGTCATGCAAGCTGTTCACAGCGGATTTTAGCCTGGTGGCTTTCCTACTGCAGAAGGCTTGTTCCCTAATCAGAGATCAAACCGATCACCTGGCGTTTCGGTCCTCGACCATTTCCCTGTCTCTCTGTGTCCCGTCTATGGTTGGGCAGAGATGTGTCACCAACCTCAATTTCTACATGTGACACTAATCATTGAGTTCGATCAGCACGGGTACTACATACAAATTTTCTCGAGGTGAAGCCAAATGATTTCACACTGTTCCGGTAAATATGACCAAATTTGAAGTTCAAGTTCTGTAGTAAAAGTCGCCCACCAGGTGAGGGATGTCTCACTAAGCTCTAAAAAGTTGAGAGATAAGTTTCTATACATCATACAGGTATGGTATCTGAATTTCTTGAGTTGAGGCTGAAGCGCTAAGGTCCTCCGTCTAGCTCTGTGTGACTAGATAACTTCACCATCCCCATGCACTCAAGGTTTATTTTCATGTCATAACTCGTGTGCAACTAGACTGGGTAATTTCTCAGAGCCTCATCGATATCTATCACATCAGATGGGTCATTTGGAAGTTTTCCCTCAAGTTTTGACACTTTGTCAGTTTCAGACTTCCCATCTGTGACTTGAATTTAATTTTCATGTTATCGCTCGTGTGTGACTGACCAGACTGGGTGATTTCTAGTGAATCTCATCTGTCGCACCAATATTGTGGGTCATTTGGCAGTTTTCCCTCAAGTTTCAACTGTCAGTTTCACTGAGAGCACTCACTTGAGGTCCATTTTCTTGATCACTCATGTGTGATTAGACTGACCGGATGAGGAGGAGTATATTTATCATTATACTGGCACGGTCCCAGATTGAACCTGGTGATTTCGCTATATATATAGCGCTTGTTCAGCCAACGTTTGAAAAAAATATTCGGTGCCTTCGCTATACAAGATATCTGGCTATCCATCATTACCATGGCTTCACAACCCGATCTACCCAGAGCGCAGCCACTTCATCGGGCTTTCATCAGAAGAAAAATCCTATTTATCACCACCCTCATGTTCACAATAGTCCTTCCTACGGTGTTAAAAATCCTGGAACAATACAACAGTCCGAGTTATCATAATTACCGGGAGCCATATCACACATCCATTCTCTCCGGTCGGGCATGGGTAGAGGAGCTGCTCAACGGACATCCTGAGCGTATTCGAACTGAACTGGGTGTCTGCAAGGACACCTTTTATGGATTGAGGGCAGAACTTCGGGCGGCAGGACACAGCGACTCTCGTAACGGTGTTACTCTCGAGGAACAGCTGGCTATTTTTCTGTACACATGCGTCACAGGGCTTACAACTCGCCATGTTGGAGAGCGGTTTCAGCGCGCTAATGAAACTATCTCATAGTGAGTTTTCAGAGATAAGTATCATGCACACCAATGCTCAACTTCAGGTAGCTACTTCTCCAAAATGACAATGATATTCTCAGCCCCTCCGTTCTACACCACTTACGTCAAACAACCTGCATATCCACCTGCCTCCTCTGTCCAAACAAATCACAAACTCTGGCCTTGGTTTCCACATGCTCTTGGAGCAATTGATGGGAGTCACATCATTGCACATCCACGCGGGCCTAACCGACATCTATACCGAAACTGGAAGGGCTTTTTTTCAATGAACTGTCTTTTTGCCTGTACCTCGGATTTCCTATTCACATATGGGCTCACAGGTTGGGAAGGATCAGTCTCAGATGCAAAGCTCTATACTAGTGCGATTCGCAACCATGGACTTTCCATACCAGATGGTTGTTATTATCTTGCAGATGCAGGGTTTCCATTATGCAAGGAGCTTCTAGTTCCATTCCGTGGAATACGCCATCATCTGGCAGAGTGGGGTCGAGCTAGTGCAAGGTATTTTTCACTAGCCATTTTGAAATTTTTATCTGATTCAATGGTAGGCCTCAAACACCTCAGGAACTATTCAATCTACGGCATGCCCAGGCCAGAAACGTCATTGAGCGCATATTTGGTGCTTTCAAGAAGCGTTTCCGCATCCTTCGTCTAGGATCTGAATTTCGCATGCATATTCAAGTACGAATTCCAGCTGCTCTTGCTGCAATTCATAATTTTATTGGACTTCGTCACCGTGAAAAACAAGATCTGGCAGACAGCTTGAATGGCATTCATAGTTTTGATACTGATGGACGACAAGATCTACCTGAACCTCTCATGACAGATGCCTCTGATGCAGGTCAAATTCAACGAGCAACCATTGCACAATTAATGTGGGATGATTATCAGAGGGCTCTGCAAGAGCAAGCAGACATTGATGGTTATCTATACAGTGGGGAAGATGAAGAGGTCAGAGAAGGTGATGATGATTATGATGAAGATGACATGTACAGTGAAGATGCAGATAATATGGTGTGAAGCAGAGATAGTACGGTGACTAGCTAATTTTGGAATCAACAGTTGTACTTGACATCGAATTTTCCAACAAAGCCCACCGTGCCCCTCCAGTTCTCCACCATCCCTTCACCCCAGACATCATCCAAGCCACAACTTCCCCCTCTCCAACCCCGTGCGGCTCTCCAAGTGCTCCTTACAGGATGTAGTTCGTCGTTCCGGCTCGGTGCTCCTTCCAGCATAGTGTGTCATTTACAACAAAATAAAGAAACATAGACCTATAACGAGGCAGGGCCGCCCCACTAAGCTGAAAGGAAGATTAACATCAATTCAAATATATCTAACAATTCCCTATACCAATTTTCTTGACCTGCTGAGTAGTGCTGGATCATTCAGGTGACAGAGCCTGAGTACTGACAGAGCCCAGGACAGGATAATAAACATGCACAAATATACCAAGCTCTGCAGAACAAGTGGTCTATCAAGTAAGGGATACTTTACTAAGCTCAAAGGAAGATTTATATAAAATTTAATATATATAACCATTGTCTGTACCATTTTTCTTGATTCGCTGAGCAGTGGTGCATCATGTTGGTGACCTGCAAAGCAAGCTTGTACCGAGTCCAGGAATAAACATGTACAGACATATACAGATATACCAAATTCCTGCAGAAAAGTGTTGCTAAAGATTGAATTCAAACTCTGAAGGTAGCTCTGAAATGCGATGATGTATAAATTAATTATCTAGTGTATTTAATTCGTGGAAGAGATCGCCGCCGCCTTTCTTCTAGCATACTTGATGAAGATTCACCTTCCTTTCCAACCTGCACCAACTGCTTGTCCTGACTTAGTCGAATCTTCTTGTGAGGTGGCTCAGTAATGTTATCAGAGGATGGCCCAGCTAGTGTCTCATTGTCTTCCACATCAGAATCATGCTTACCATCACCATCACTTCCAAGTAGGCCAGCTCGTCGAAGCTGATCATTCAGACTCTTCAGCTGTCTTGTGCTCCTTGCAGGCTTTGAGCGACCCTTCTGATCAAGGCCTTCCTTGGCGCGGTCGAAGCGCCTGATAAGTGTCTCAGCAAAATACTTGGGCAAAGCAGGATCACCCCGAACAACAGCCACTCTGGGATAAATAGATGAGTTTCTGAATGTTACATTTAATTATCACTCACATCTTCCTCTTATGGGCTGTTTGGACAACGATCCCATTTCCACAATACTCAAGTGGGCCTATCGCGACCCCCCGGGTTTTTGTTACGATGTACTCAAATCGCAATGCCTCCTGCTGTTGCCCATGATACTCAAAGATAGAGACCTCACTAGAATCATAAATGAAAATAGATTTTATGTGAGAACAGTCAAGAAAACATACACATCTTTAACTTTGCGTGAAGATTGAGAATCATCTCGGAAGTTTGGCGTTATTGACCATATTTGCTTGCCGGCTCGATATGTATAGATAGGTCGAGGTTTGCGAGACCGGACGTTGCCCTCATCAAAAAGGGAACTATAATATCCAGGCCGCAGATGATTTACACTGGAAAGTAGCCCTATTAGAGGACAGCCCATGTTAAATGTTAACACAAGAATGACATGCAAGAGGACATACCACGCTTTTTAAACAGTGCAGTAAGTGGATCCAATATAGAGGGGACCACACCTCCGAGGCGCACCCACTCACTAGACCCAAAAATCAGGTGGCCCAGGACAATAGTTTTTTGGGGCTCAGAGAGCGCACTCTTTAGATAGTTGGGCTCAAAGACATCGTACAAATTGCTGTCTTCGCGTATCCAAGAAGCACCTGAGTTGTCCATGATAAATTCCTGGCAAATTAGACATTCAGCCTCAATTTATAATGTATAATAATTTGTATTGTCTCATACTTTGTATTCATCAAGCAGTTGGGCCATGCGTGAGGTCAGCAAAGCGTTTGTCTTCCCATAGACGTGAAGCCAATTCTTATACTTGAGGCGCTGTTCTGTGGTGGGTGCGAGGACACCATTATGAATGCACGGCTGAAGCAGACTCCTATAATACTTTGAAATAAAGGGTATGAATGGAAATAAGCACAGCATACATACTTTAAATCGGTATGTGACTTGTGTGCAAAGGACCATAGTGCTTCACAGAGGCGAGCTGTACGTGAGGGGCAGTCAAAAACTTCCCATTCACTAAGAAATGGTGATATGCCTAGGTTTAACGAGGAACAGTGGGTAAGTGAAGAATAGCTGAGTAGATATTCATATACACACCAGCATCAAAGAATATTTCACAAACTGTATATACCCCGACACCACCCCACACTTTATTAGCCTTTCTAACCGCTTCACATGCTAGGCCTGTTCGGCGTGAAGTCGAAGCTACTTGATCCGAGATCCAAGTGCTCACAGATTCCAAAAAGTGTAAATAATCTTTGTACACATCTGGTGGCGCTTTTGGTAGTTCTGCGCGAGTTTCAGCCCAAACAGGCTGAAGTGGCACGTGAATTAGAGTAAAAAAAGAGAAAAGATAGTTACTCACCTGAAATACAAGATCATTAGAGATGAATGCAATGACGTGTTCTTCAAACTCAAGTGCCAATGCAATAGAGGCCTTTCGTACCTATGAAATTGTGATTAGTCCTACTTTTGGAATGCCAGCAGTGTTAGGAGAGCTTACATCCTTTGGTACTGGGCGTACTGAGTTTTCCCATGTTGCCTTGGAATAGATTTGCACAGAGGTATGAGTCAAATATGCAAGCTGAGGAGTACAGAAGATTTAAGAATCATCAAGCATGAAGTATCTTGAAGTCAGCCACTCACTTGCAGTTGAAGCGCGCCAAGATCTAGTATAATTGCCCGGCTTGTTGTGGCAACACCCTTCCATTCAAGTGTTTGAATTGATGGGGGTTCAGATTCTTTACGCTTCTTCAGCCACATTGGAGGCCAAAGTGAAGTCTGTACATTTTGAGTTCCCCTCTTGATAGTACACGAGGCATCCAGACGAAAAACCAGTTTGTCACGAGCCAGTCTCTTCTCTTCTGCCCCAGTTGCATCAGCCCAAAGTCCGAGAAGTTGGAATGAGGTTTGCCCTTGATGAAAAAGGAAGAACCAGAGCAGAATCAAGTATGAAGCCAGACATTCCCGCATCTCCGGCATGGAGATGGTTTAAAGAATACAGAACGCGACTGTCACGCGACGTCGCGTCCGAGATCAATTTGAACTGAACGCTATATAGCTAGAATATTGACCCGCTGCGCAGCACGTGATGCCCCCGAACATGTGCCGCCGAACATGTCGCGCCAATCTTGGGCACTACCATGCAAGAGTGCCCTTTGCATGTCGACATACTTAATGAAAATTTCTGCGTTTAATTCCCCCCTCGGATCGGATACCCCGAATCCCGCACGCAGATCATCGATCATCGAGACTGAAGATGTTTTGCGTACTTGTGCCAGTTGCCGGAAGGAAATGGACGCGTCGAACTTTAAAAAGACGCGTGAAGGGTTTTCAAAGGTCTGCGTTCTTTGTCTTGAAAAGCAGGCACAACGTGATGCAGAGAGAAGACGCGCCAAGCAGGGTGATAAAGTGAATTTCCCAGCTGAGGAGGAAGGGCTCGATGACCTCTCTGATCTTGTCGTGGACATCGACAAATACTTGGAGTCTCTACAGGCTCTCGCTCAATCAGAGGAAGTTATATCTCTTGATTCACGCGTGAATTTCTCCCTACTAAGGCATGAAGTTACTAGTGACCGTCAACTCGCAGATTTATGCGCGAAGAAAATCTGGAAGGACTTGAAATATCGACATATGTAAGTCTTCTATCTGAAAAAAGTCATTTTAAATGACTAACGAAATTAAACATTAGCTACCGAAGATTTTTGTTTTTTGGGTTGTTTGACTGGCCCTCAAATACGCTAACTTTTGGTCTCAAATATGCCAAGGGTTGTCACTGTCACATAGCATGATACGCGTCACATCACCACAGAATCGCGTCAGTGCGGTGCGACGCGATGTCAAAAGTACATTAATATACGAGAGTAAAATCTACACAAATTACAAAAGTAGACTAATTTGAAATAGATTTCTTCATCTTCCCGCCTGGGATCTTCAACGTTGGGAGCTTCTCAACAGCATTCTGAACACTGTGAGTGAAGGTGTGCCAGATCTTACTTGCATCCTCAGTCAGTTTGCAAAATCCTGGCGTCAGTGAGACAAGTGCATCGGGTCCCAGATGATAAATGAGTTGAGATACTGGCCCATTTGTGTGCAAGTCTACGCCACGGTAATTTTGCGAAAACATGGTGCCAGCCTGACATGTCGGCATCCATCTCTTCGTCTTCGTGCCCAGAGTCCTACATGCATTGTTGAGAAGATGAATGATTAGTGAATAAAGTATAAACTTACAACAATTATTTGAAGGAAGACACACAAAGATAAAAAGGCCAGATTGGACGCACTCTTTTCAGTGAACCATACCGACTGTTGCTCCCCCTCTCATATATATCAAGAATTTGACCAACATAAAATCTCTTTTCTGTCCGCATGATGACGAAGTTCTTAAGCTCGAGTTGATAGAAGAGAGAAATGTTTCTTGATGTCAAATTCGGGATAGCTATTAAACAAGGGCCCACAGGCCATACAGTCAGTTTGATTAATGAAATGCCTCTAACCAGAGTGGCATGCCAGCTGATAAGGTAGAGGCAGTACACAATCTGCTACGTCAGGTGTCGTTACTAATGTGTGACAAATATCATGTGAGAGGCAAATTTGGCTGGGCTGGTTCGTGGGAACATTTTTCAAAGTTTTCGGGCTAGGCGTGCAAGTGCATGCTGCGTAAACTAAGGCCGCCCGTTGTTCAAACTCAGACCGCCTGCCGCTGAAACACAGTCCGCCGGCAGTCAAACCACGTACTACATTATTATTGACATGTGTATTATGTAATCGAGTCTCAATAAGACATGTGCTAATTATATGGCGGCATCCCACCAAATACACTTATGGCGGTACCTCGCCGAATGCAAAATACAGCGGTGGACTACCATATTGAAAATGGTGAAAATGAAATATAGCACATCCACGCCATCAGGTTGGTCGATAAATATATCAAAAGGCAGGGATTGAACCCGCTACCTTGCCTCTTAACATACTACAGAAACGACATGCATAACCATTAGACCAACGTATTGCTGCTTGGTTCAAATCCTGAACCACACGCAAACAATGGGATGTCTCCTTGCAGTCGAGTTTTAAGGTTGGCATATTGCCGTCAACTGCTGCAGCTGTTAAAATGAGTGTGTCTTTGTCACTCACTCGGGATAGCAGTGGACCCTCGCAATCGCGCGAGGGGCTTCGTGTTCAAGCTAGGTACTTAAGTAGAATAGTAAAATCAAACGGAAATGGTACAGAAGTGTCTCGAGGGGAAATGATATGTAAAAACACTAGGCAGCAACAAAAGAGTCTTGTGAGTGAACCAATTTGATTGTTCCATATTTGTTGTTTTCATGAATCTGACCAAAAAACACCAATCTAAGCTCAATTTGTGTTAGGGCAACGCTTTGTCCCGTTAGGGATGTACTGGGATCAACCACTAAAGCAGGCTAAACACCTGAGACTTAGGGGAGGAGTGAGAGTTGACTCAGCAGTAAACCTAAGAGAACTAGACTGAGTTCTCTAGGCTATATTCACTGTATATATACTACTCTACTGCTGCACCACATGTTCTACATGTGGCGTACTCAGTCAGCGCCAAGAGTTTAATCAGTCA